>JAOYNU010036529.1:0-12496 GCA_026745395.1 Tympanopsis confertula | reverse complement strand
TTTTAATAGAGAAACTATATATAAAGTCGATTTTATCGTAGATTATAGAGGTAATAGAAAAAATAGGCTATATAGAGTACGATAATTAGGATATAATAAAGACGAAAATACCTAAGAACTTTAAAAATACTTTAACGATAAAAGGATATAGTAAAAGTATAAGATAAAATAAAGAAAATTTTAAAAAAGAGGTAAAGTACGAATCGCGGAATAATAATCTATAGAGGTACTATAAAAATACCGCTATAATAAGAAAAAATAATACGATAAAATAATATATTATTAGGAGCTATATAATACGGCTATACTTATTAGATATTAGAGGAATAGTCCCTAGCTCCTAGAGCCCCGGAGGTATCCTTACCCTTACCCTTACCCTTACCCTCGCCCCTACCCTTATTATTATTAATTAGACCCGTTAGATAGTTAAGACGGCTATAGATATATTTTATATACTTATCTAGCGTATCTAGTAGAGTCCTAGTAATACGATACTCTAGACCCTCGAGATAGTCGTAGAACTTATTATAGTTACTATTATTATTATTACTATTATTATTATTATTACTACTACCGCCTCTCTTATAGATCCTAGTAGTATCTATAATAGTCCTTATAGCTAGTATACTAAGATAAAAGAGAAGGGTATATATAGTAAATTTTTTATCCGTACTAACTCGGTAGTAACTATAGAACTAATCCTAGGTATCGGTAATCTTAAAGCTAGATATCTAGTCGTAGTAGTACCTACTATAGCTACTTATATATTAGTAGTACCGATACTTAGTTAAGTATACTAGAGAGATATATATTAGTAGTATATCTAAAATATATAGATAAAATAAAATACGTATAACTAAAAGGGATAAGATATCGCTAGTATTTAGTAGTATTAATCTAATAACTTTAGTCTACGAGTTTTTAGATATACTAGGCGTATAATAGAACGTTCTTAGAGAGCCTAAAATACTATATTAGTAAAAAGAGATACTATAAGAAAAAGTTAGTAAAAAGTATACTATATAAGGCCTATAATCTCGCGTCGAGGACGTAGAGGAAGAGTAATTACTATACGAGTTAACTACTTAATATTATACCGAGGTATAAGTATAATACTATTATTATTATTATTATTATTATTATTATTATTATTACTTTTAGAAACTAATAGTAAATAATATAATAAGTTATAAGCGTTATTAGTAGTAGTATTAGTAGAATTATACTCTCCTAGTATTATTATAGTACTTTTAGCTATTTTTACCTTTTCTTTAGTATTCTTTTTACGCCTAGCCGCTACCTCTCTCTTCTTATTCTCCTCCTCTTTCTACTTAGCCTCTTCCTCGCTTTTCTTATATATTACCTCCTCTACGGTTTTACGAATAGGTATTAAACGAGATATAATAATACTAGTACTAGTACTAGTACTAGTACTAAAAAATAAAAAAAATAAGAATAAGAAGAACTTATAAGAAGAGAAGAAAAAAAAAAAAGATAGAAGAGAATTATAGGATTTAGATAAAGAAGTTATACTATTACTATAAGATCTTATATAAAATAGAATAAGTACTTATTAAATTAGCCCTTAACTCCTAGAAGAGATTAAAAAAGTATTATATATTACTAACCCCGAGCTTTACGAAGTATTTTTCTATTTTAAAAAAGAGAATTATATAATATACTAACTATACCTAAATTATACTACGATAATATTTTATTAAAAAGATAAATATTAAATTATAACTACTATATATAATATATATATTAGGGTAATTTACTAGTAGAAGGGGTACTTTATTATAAATTAGTACGAGTATAGTATAATAGATAGTACTAGCTAGTTATATAAAGGATAAAAAAGGTCTTAGATAAAGCTTATAAACTAGGGATATAGTCTAAGGGGGATAAAAGAAGTAGTTAGGAAGTATACGCCTATATAAGGATAGAAGGAGAACCTACTAGAAAAAGGGGATCTAGCTCCTCGTAAAAGTTATACTACTATTATTACGATAAAAGCTTTAATTAACTATACGCGATCTATACCGTATCTATACTTTATCTACGATACGTATATATAATAGGATTACGACGCCTTCACTCTCTAACTTATGTACCCAAGCGCTAAAAGGCCTAATATAGGGTATTATAGTATAATTTAGTATTCTTAAGTTTCCTCGATATAAAAGCTATAAGGGCCTACGCCCCTATAGGCTATTTCTAGCTAAGAATAGCTCTAATTATAAAGTCTAAGGTATCGGTTTTAATACGGATAGGGTACTTAGGCCGGAAGTAGGCTAATATATTAGCTTCTATAAAGGCCTTCTTTAGTTCTTCTATTACTTACTAGCCCTTATCCCCTATATCTAGGGGTCTTATATAGAGCCGTTTTCTTTAAATCTTCTTCTATCGAGCTATAAAAAACTTCTTATATATAGTTATAGTATTATCCTAATATATTAGGTTACTTAAAAAAAACTATAATTCTACTATAATTCTTAATAAACTACTTATAATAACCGGTTAATCTAATAAACGATATAATATCTTATACTAATCGAGGTTTAGGCTAATTACGTATTTCCTTAACTTTTATAAGATCTATACTAATTCCCCTAATACCTACGACCTAATTAAAATAGCCTACTTCGTTAGTCTCGAACTTATACTTTTTAGGATTCTTATAGAGGCTAGTATCTCGAAGGGCTTTAACGATCGTTTTAATATAATTATCGTATTCTTCTAGTATATTATTATAGATAAGTATATCGTCTATATATACGATATAGTAGGTATTTATAAAATCTTTTAAAATATCTTCTATATAACTTTAGAATATACTAGGCGTATTTATAAGCCCGAATAGTATTATTATATATTTAAAATATCTATATTAATATCTCTATATTATCTTTTACTTATCGCCTTTACGAATACGTATCCTATAATATATATTCTTAAAGTCTAATTTCGAGAAGACTTTAGCTTTTAATAAGTATTCGAGGATATTATTAATTAATAGAAGAGGTATACGATTTTTCTTCGTAATAGTATTAAATTTATAATAATTTATATAAAATTATAAAATACTTCTTTTTTTTAGTATAAAAAGAACTAAAACTCTTAGAGGATTATTACTTCTACGAATCTATCCTAAGTCTAGAGCTTACTCTACGTAGTTTTTAAGGGTTTTTAATTCTTTCTTATATAATAGGTAGATAAGGGTATACTTAAAAAGTAAACCTTTTAAGTCGATTATATAGGGTTTTCCGCCTAGTAGGGGTAATCTATTTATAGCCTTTATATCTAGGAACTTCTCTTCTTTATTAATCTATTAGCTAAGGCGCTCTTATAATATAGTTATAGTATTTTTATTTTTATTATAATCGAGTATATAAGTAAATTTAGTTATTATATTCTACGAATACTCTAATAATATACTAATTACTTAATATACTACTATATTTAAAAAGTCTCGCCTCTATATAAGGGTAGTAATAAAAAGCTTTTTTAAAAGTAATTTTATATATTATAAGTATATATAAACTATTATAGTATTCCTAGTATATCGTATTTCCTCTAAAGTAGAGATTAATTTAATACTATCCTATCCTTCTTCTAAAAAGTAATAATACTACTAGCCTATCGAGAAACGGATATCGGGGTCTACTTTTATTAATTAATCTAGCCCGATTACTATCTAGTACTTAGGATCGTAGATCTTTATAATAATCGTATTATAACTAAAAATCTAGGTTTTTCTTTCCGAATTTATAATCTTTATAATAGTAGTTACTTTTCTTCTTATTTTTATATCTCTTTAGGCTAATAGGGTATTAATTATATCTCTTATAGGAGTAGGTATAGCCTTATCTTTCTTCTTCTACTAGGTTTTATCGATTATAGCTTATAATTTAACCCCTATATCTAGAAGAGTATTTATTTATATCTTCTTACTAATATCCTACTTTTACGATAATAGGTATAATAAGTCTTTTCTTTATAAAAATAAGTTATTAGGCTTTATCCTAAGGTATAATTCTACTTATTAGTACTCTATTAATATCTAATTTCTCTTATATAACTATTTCGGCTAGAAGAAAAGGTAAATTATAATTTTTAATTATATAGGACCCTTTACTATACTAAGTATAATTTAGGGTTATATATTAAAGTTTTATATAGCTTATAAGCTTATACTTATAGTATTTAAATATAGAAGAATCTCTCCTTACCCTATACCCCTAAGGTATATTTATAGTATAACTAAGATAAGGTTACTTATTAATTATATTATCTTTCTAGGTCTTTAGGAGGTTTATAAATAGGCCTCTTAGTATATTATAAAATCTTTTAATACCTCTATACTTTAAGTCCTTATTATAATCGTTTTTACGCTTTTTATCCCTTAAATAGTAGGTCTACTATAGGGGTTTTTCTTTAACTAAAATAAAGTTTTTTAACTTTTAGAGGGTAAGGGGAGTAGAACTAGCCCTAGGGATAATAATTTTCTTACTTTTTTTATTAGCTATATAGTAGATAATAAATATTTAAAAGGGTTCGGGGAACTCTTATAGAATTTTAACTTTAATTCTTAAAATATTATAAATTAGGGTAATTAATAGCTTATATTCTTATTACTACTAGTTTATTAATACCGCTATAGTATTTCTACTATATAAATAAAGTAAAATTAGTTCCGAGTCTAAGAACCCTAAGAAATCGTTCTAAATAACCCTAGATATCTAGTTATTATAAATACTAGCGATATATATAGTCTAATAAGTTCTAATTTATTTCCTAAAATTAGCTTATTTTATCGTTATTTTCTCGATATTATCCTTAATTCTATATAAATTAATAGTATAGTATAACTACTATAAAAAGGTATTCTTATTCTCTTTTAAATTCTTTTTAAACTTAATAAGTAGACTTATCTATAGAATTATCGTATAAATCTTACTAAATATTTAAGGCTTATCCTCTTTTTTCTAAACTACTTATATAGTATATATATTTTAATCTACCTCTTTTTAGATTTTAAGCTAAATAAATAGATTAGGGGTTATATTACTATTATTTAAATAATATTAGTATTCTTCTATTACTATTATAATATACTTACGATATTATTCTTTAATTACTTCTTTTAAAAATACTAGTAGATCTAAAAGGGGAGGCGAAAAAAGAAGGGGTCTATAGGGTATAATAACCGATTCGGTCTCTTCTTAAATAGGCGAACCCTTATCTTATTCTACCTATTATCCTCTTTTTTCTTTATCTTATAGAGCGACCGAGTAGTTATAAGTACTAACTATCTTAGTTTATTATATATAAAATATACTTAAATATCGGATTATTATACGTAAAGTATAATCGGTAATATAACTTATAGTTATAAGTATATCTTTATAGTATTCTTACGATATATCCGGTTTTTAAAGCCTATTAGTCTATAGGATAAGTAAAAGTTATTCTATTAGGGTTTTTAGTAATTAAAGTATATAAATTAGAGAGTAAAGGTATTATAATCCTATTATATATATATATTATAGATAAAGTATAGATATAGTATAGATTAAGTATATTTAATTAAAACTTCTATTATAATAATAGTAGTATAACTTTTACGAGGAGCTAAATCCCTTTTTTCTAATAGGTTCCCCTTCTATCCTTATATAGGCGTATACCTCCTAACTACCTCTTTTATCCCCTTTAGACTATATCCCTAGCTTATAGGCTTTATCTAAGACCCTTTTTATCCCTTATATAGCCAGCTAGTACTATCTACTATACTACACTCGTGCTAGTCCATAATAATATATAATATACTAGATACTATAATAATTAAAAAGTGGGGCTTATAAGAAAAGTAGGACTTATAAGAAAATAAAAGTTAAATTAAATCTTATTTTAATATATATAATATACTAGATAGTATACTAAATATAAATAGGGCCTATAAGAAAAGTAGAGTTTTATTTATATAATATACTAAAATAGTCTATATTACTATTATTAAAGTATATTATCAGATATTATATAATAGATCACTTTATGACCCACTTTTTATAATTCCTATTCTTAAATTATATAGTAAGAATTACTATATCTAAACTATATTTAAATTATTATATATAAGACCCACTTTATACCCTACTTTTATACACCACTTTTATCCGACCAATTTACCTGGGGCACAAAATAAAAGTAGTAGAACAAACAAAGATCTGGGGAATAAACGGATAGGCCTTCAAAATAGAGGCTAGGGGTAATAGAATAGAACGCCTTAAACTAGAGATTTAATAGTATTATAGACTTAGTTAGTTAATTAAAGCTAACTGAATTATCTAGGGTGGACTATTTATTTAGGGTCTCTTATTAATACTCTCCACGTAATATGCCCTATAGCACCTTCCTTATAAGTTAAGTATATCGGGGGGTAATAAAATATGCGCCTACGCGCCTATATATATAAATTATAATATAGACGATAGACCGCCCTACTAGCCCTATTAAAGTTATTAGCCCTATTAAAGTTATTATTACTATTATAGTTACTATTACTAGGGTAGAAATTAGATAAATTAGAATACTTATTAGGATAATTATTAAGGAGTAGGCCTAAATATCTAAGCCTATAGGGAGAACTATAGAAATCTATATTAAAGAGATAGGGATATTCCTATATTAGCGTAAGGTAATATACCGTATAGGTATAGGTTAGTAAGAGATTATAAAGCCTAGTTAGTAAGGGCTTATACTTATATATATTAATACTTAGTCTTAGTATCTTTTTCTACTTAGGCCTTAAGCTACTAGGTATAGCTTATAGTAGCGGGCCTACGTAGGATACTCTTCTATATAGTAATTATCTACTTACTTCTTTTATATACTAAATCTATAAATTATAAAAGGGTATAATCGATTATAAATTTCTAATTAATAGGAGTAGGTATAACTAGTCTATATATATTCTTATTATCCTATACGGGTAATTAAACTATCGATTATATAGTTACCGAAACTAGTTAAATTAACTATAGACCTAAAGGAGGGGTAACGCCTAGAGATATAGGTAAGATTAAGTATCCTATATAAAGGGATAATAGTAGTAAGGTTAAGAGATATAGTAAAAGTAGTAGTAGAGCTACTAGGGCTAACGGGGCTATAACTTAAGAAGTCTTAGATCTAGTAGATAACTATAAAGAACGTAGGGTTTTAGCTCGTAGTCGTTTTAATAGTATAATTAATAATAACTAATCCGGATTATTATTAGGCCTATTAAAACTTACTTATCTTTTATTACGGGTAGGCCTAGGTTATAGGAGTTTAGCTACCGGTAGAGGAGTACGATCCCGTAGTATAGATAGTACTAGCGTATCTAAACCCTAGGGTATACTTAAATTAGTACTTAGGGTCGAGGATAGTCCTTAAGATAATATCGTAATCTCTAAAACTATTTATAGCTAAGGGGGTATTAGAATTAATTAGATAAGGTTATTAGTAAGAACTAGGTTAGGTACCTAGATAATCTAATCGGATAGTAATAGTAATTATAATAATTTATTAGTTTCGATATAAGTAATACTATTACCTCTAGGCTAGAGGATAGTAATTACTACTATAGACTTCTCCTTATACTTAAAGTAGTTAAAAGTAAGTATAAAGACTAATAGTAAACGATATAACTCTCTATTTAGCTTATTATAACTAGGAAGCCTATAAAGTTAAATACTATTAAACCTAGAATAATCCGCTAATACTTTAGGTATAATAATTATTAGGGAATAGTTATTAAATAGAGGTTCTAGTATAGTCCTAGGTATATATCCTAGTATAAAGTAATATCTCTCGGGATACTTAGCGATTAAGGCCCGGGTATAGCCTACGATTATAACCTCTAGTTACGAATCTATAGAGATTTTAAAAGATTCGCTTAAGGTAATATCTATAGCGTAAGTAGTAGTTATCTATCGAAAGGGGTTAATATATATTATAAGTTCTAGTACTTTATAATATCGTAAAAAGTAAAGTAAATATACTAAGAATATAGCTAAATTAACCTTAAGTATAGAGATCTAGGGGGAGTTATACCGTAAGAATCCTACTTTAGTAACTCTACTATAGTTATATAGGAATACCTAAATTAACGATCTTTAGATTATAAGGTTTAATATTAGTAAGTTATAGGTTAGAGTTAGTCGAAAAGTAGAGAGTACTAAATTAGTTCTTATAGGATTCTTATATTTCTAATACTAAATACTTCTATCTAATATAGGCCCTAGAATTTCCTATAGTCCTTTCTATAACTCTAGTCGATTAGATTACCTAGTTATACGGCTTTTAATACTTAGGCTTATAGGGGAAATAAAAATAGAAATATATAGGATATTAATTTATCTTTAACTTTTATAACCTATATATCGAAATCGGTATTTAGGACTAAGTAGTCTTTTTATAACTTATATCTCGAACGAGTCTAATTATTTACTTCTACTTCTATTATTATAACTAAGTTATTTATAGCCTTATCTTCTTTCCGGTATCCGTTTAGGGCCTCGATATATTTCTATTAGGTAATTAGTCTTATATAGCGTTTAATATAGTAGAGGTATAACCTTTAGGCTACTATTTAGGCCTAGTAAATACTATAGAAAGCGTTATTATATATAGAGTAGATCTCTAAAGTAGATTTATCTCGTAAAAGCTTAAATAGTTAAGTAAGTAATATAGTATTTAAGACTCTTTCTAGGGTAAGTACTAATATAATTAGGTATACGATTATAATAGCTAGCTAGTTAATAAGTATAGATACCCCTATAGGGAAGAATATAAAATCCTATCTAGGTACTTCTAATTTTTTAAAACGCCTTTTACTTATAGGGCGTAGAATACTACGGGCTAGTATAACCGTCTAATATATAAAGGTAGTAATCCTTACTAAGCCCGGGGGTAGGATATTACCTAGATTCTTAGTATAGTATATTTAATCCGTATATCGTAGGTATATATTAGTATTAATACTATAGATAAGTAGATTTAATAATCTATCCGGTTTAATTAATATTATATAGTTATTTATTAGCTTATTAGTTTAGTTTTATTCGGCTAGTAGGACTTTCTCGTCCTCGGTATCTTCGTATAATTTAATAATTAGGATATCTTCTCTTAACTTCTAGGCTACCTCTAGGGGATTTTAAGAGTTACTATACTCGCCCTACGAGCTAGTACTAGATAATTACCTAAGGGCTATTATATAGGATATAGTCGTACGGAGAGAAATCTAAAGTATAAGAATAGTATACGAGCGTATATAAGGTCGTATATATAATAATATAGGAGAGAGAGAGAGAGAGAGAGAGAAAAAAAACCGAATAATAAATAGTATAGATAAAAAAGGATATATTTTAGCCTAGTATAATTAGGCCTTATTTTTAACTAATAAGAGGAAAGAATAATAAAACTCTAAGGGGGTATATTATATCTAAGGTATCCCTATATAAATTAATTCGAATAATTAAAAAAAGAACGTAGTAATAAGCCTAGTATTTTACGTACTATTTTTAATTTTCTTAATATTTACTTAATAGGCTATAGGTCTTCTCTCGAGGTTTATAGTCGTAGGGGTCTTAATTTAATAGTTTTAATATATCCTAGTAAAGTATAACCTTATAGGATAGATCCGAGCTATTAAAATAGATAATTTCGTAAATAGTATCTCTTACGCGGTTTTTTATAAAGAATAGGCCTCGCTATCGTAGGTTTAGCTTATAGGGCTTCCCTTCTTAGAGTATTATTATTATATTACCTCTCTAGAAAAGCCTATAATATCTCGTATCGTAGTAGGCGGCCTATACTATAACTTTTTTAATATCTTTTAAAGTAACTACGTATTATAATTACTCTCGTATATTTATATATTATAAAATAGTTTCGGCTATTATAGATATTATAGGTAACTACTAGGGTTTATAGGAGGCTTCTTAGATAAATATAAGGTCTATTAGATATAAGTAAGTAGTTTATAATAAAGTAGTAGGGGGGTAACTATAAAGAATTTCTACTAGGGTAAATCCTAAAAATTTAATATACCGGTTATTTATAGTATATTATATAGAAAAGACCTTATCTAACTAAATCGAGGTCCTAGAGGGTTTAATTAATATCGTTTTACTAAGGATACTTTAAAAGATAGAATTATATACCTTAGCCTTATTTATAGACTTATAGGACCTAAATAGTATATTAATAATATAAGTACTTATTAGAGATATAATATCCTTAAACTCTTTACCGAATATAGTTCCGGAATCGCTATATAGGATCGTAGGGACGTACGATATAGAATAAATCTATACTTTTATTACCTTTCTTAACTCCTTAACTTTTATAGATTTTATAGGTATTAACTAAATAAAACGTAAGAACTAGTTAACTAGTATTAGTACCTATATATAACCTCTAGTAGGTAGAAATAGTCTAATATAATCGCTAATAATTAATATTATAGGCTTTTATACCGATATAGGTCTAAGGGGTACTTTTAGTTTTACTCGTATAAATTAGGTATAAGGCTAGTATCCGATATAGTATTCTACTATATCTTAGCCTATAGTAGGCTACTATACCGACTTAATTAAGTTTTATATTATAGTATTTAGTCCTAAATATCTAGACTCGTTATAGGCCTACTCGAGGGCGCGTAGGATTTTATACGTAAGTACTTAAGATAAATACCTAGCCTAAATCTTCTCTATAATCGACCGGATATTAGTATATATCGGCGAGCCTTAGACTTCCGAGTTAGGGCTATATATCTAGGTTATATAATATCTTATTACCTATTATCTTCGGTACCTATTAGGTACGAGATAATATCCGAGTACTATTCGTATTCTATAGCTTCTTTTAGTTAAAAATTAGTACTAGGAGGTAGTATTACTTCTATCGTATATATCTTAACGGCCTCGATTATCTAGGGGTAAGTAGTTTTTAGATATACTAGGGTCCTAGTATTATTATTTTCTAGTTAAGTAGAAATAGTCTTAGACCTATTAGGGGGTAATAAGTCGTACCCCTATACGCTTTATAATTATAACTATTTTTCTATCTAAACTTTTACTTATACTTTTAATAATTATTCGTATCCTCTTATACTATCCTTCTATACTTATATTCCGTTATTTTCTAGGTCTCCTAAACTATATAATATTTCGTTATTATTATCGTACTTATCTCCTAGGAATATAGTTCGACTTAAAGTATTAGTTACTATATTTCTCTTACCTTTAATATACTTTATTTTAATATTTAATAGCTTTAACTTAATTACCTATCGTACGTAAATACCCTCGTAATAGTTATTCCCTAAGAAGTATAAAAGGGGTTTATAATCGGTCTAAATAATTAAGGCTAGGCCTCTAAGGTTAACTAATTTATAATAATATCGATAAAACTCGACTAAAGCGTATAACTCGTATTTATAAGTTCTATATCGATATTATATAAGTATAAGGAGTATAGAATTATAAAGTAGAGGTATAAGTACTCCCTTCTATTACTATAGAATAATATAACTACTACTAAATCCTAAGGTATCCGAATATAATTTAATCGGAAGATCTAAGTTAAGCCTATATATAGCTATAGTAGTAGTAGCCTTCTCTTTTAAAATAGATAAAGTATAAGCTTTAACTAGGCCCTATCTCTAATCTATATTCCTAGTTAGTCTATAGAGAGGCTTAGTTATCTCCGTATATTTAGTAATCTTCTATCGGTAAGGTCTAATAGCCCTAAGGAAAGCCCTTATACTAATCTAATCTATAAGTATAAGCTAATCCTTAAGTCTTATAGTACGATCTTTATTAATATATATCGTTCTATCGGTATAGTAGGACTATTTTAGGTAATTAATATCCGAGAATCCGATCTATAACTTATTATATCCGATCCGTAGTCTAGCCTATCGTAGTCGTAGTAATAGGTAGTTCGTAAACTATTTTACTAAAGTCCTTAGGCTAGTACTTTTTACGAAGATATTATCTATATAGCTAATATAAACGGTCTAATCTTATCTATCCTTAATAGGGTCTATTAGCGAGGGTTTAGGGTCTAGGTTAGGTATAGGTTTTAAAGTAATCCTTATTAACTCTTCTAGTAAAAAACTCGTAGATTATAAACCCTAAGGTATCCTTATAGGCTATAACTATCCTTAAAGTATATTAAATACGAAGATATATCTTTAATCTAGTCTTACGCTAATAGCCTAGTATACGTATTTTAAATCTACTTTTACTTTTATAGAATATCTAAAATCTAATAGGAATTAGTAGATATCTAAGGTTTTTATTATCTAGGTCCTAGGTATACGTTTATATATATTCGAATAGTTAAAAATTAGTTTTTTCTCGGCCTAGTCGTTTATATTATCTTTATCTACTAATACTAGTTATACTAACTAGTAGGATAGCTCTCTATTTACTATAGTAGTATATTC
>JAOYNU010036418.1:0-12509 GCA_026745395.1 Tympanopsis confertula | reverse complement strand
GAGAGTATAGTAGGGAGGCCTTAAAATAAGCGCTATACTCCTTATAGAAGTCTTTTAGGTTACTAATATAGATATTAATACTATTATTATAACGAATCTAATTAGGGGCGCGAATATAGTCGTTAATAAACTATATTATAATTATTATTATATCTACTACTACTTAGGGTTTTATAGTTACGAATATAACTTTTCTAAATCGCTAAGTATTATTAGTACTTATTACTATATACTTAAAGCCTTTATAGCTAACTAGTATATTTAATAATATATTAATATAAATACCCTCTCTAATTATAGTAGCTCTAGCTTAAGGTAATTTTAGGCTATATCGTAATAACTTTACTAAGTTATACGATAAGTAGGCGTAGTCGAATTAATATACTAGAGCCGATATTAAATTATAGCCGTAGGTAATATCGATAATTTTAGCTATAACTCTCGATAATAGGTAAACTAGGTACTTATAGTATAGGCGGATATCTTATACCGGCTTAGATACGACGGTAACGACCTAATCGATAAATTCGATATACCTAATTTTTTTTATATCCTTATTACTTATTTTAATAATAACTCCGTTTTTATATATAATAGGTAATACCTCTAAGAAGAAACGTCTATAGATTACGTCGATCTAGGTAATTATAATATTATTATAGTTAATTAGATCGTTATAGTAGAGGTACCCGCTTTAGTAGTACTACTATAAACCGCTTATAATTATAAATTATATTATTTTAATAAATAATATATTCTCGATAATAATAATCTAAAAACCTCTAATATTCGGATTAAAGTCGTAGAAAATATATATAATAGTCTTAGCTTTATATACTATTATAGTACTACTTCTAGTTATAATAAGATAAATCGGGTTAATAGTCTTTAGCGATCTAAGTATAAAAATATTCTTTCGCCTTATAATATCCGTATTAGTACTAGTATTAAATAGAATAGGATTAATTTTATTAGTATCTTATAGTTATTATTCGGCGGAGAGAATTTATACTATTTTTATAGGTTTTAGTAATACTATTTAATTAGGATAGTTAGTATTCTTAATAAGTTTTAGGGAAAACTCCCCCTCGGATTAAATACTAATACTCTCTTAGTATAGTTCTATAGTAAGTAATCGAACTATATACGTTCCCGCGAGGTAATAGTTTATAGTATTTATATTTTCGCCGGTTACTTATATATTATCGGTATGTAGTTATAAAGTAGTATTATTATTTCTTAAACTACTTACTACTACTATAGTAGATTTTTCTTATCGATTTACCTATCGCTAGGTATATTAGATCTTTTTCTATTCTAGGATCTCTTTCTAGTTCTTAGGCTATTTTATTTTATTAGTACTTTAATACTTACTACTATATCTCTTCTTATATATTTTATATAAACTATCGGACCCGCTTTATCTACTAGTCTATTTATTCTTATTAGTAGGCGCTAAAGAGGACTAATAGTTATTTTTATTATCCCTAGTAGGACTCTTATATTTTCCGGATTAGTTCGTACTAGTATTATTATATTAGTTATTACCCTATTTATTATCTAAGGACTTAATATTATTATCCTTCGGAGTATTATATTTCTTAGTATTTAATATATCTAAATTACGTAGTATTAATATTATTTTATTAAACTACTCCTTTTTAGTTAATCCGTTTATATACTCTATCTTAATTAATTAATTAGCGAAGTAAAGGTAATACTTATAAATAGCCTCTTTTAGCTTCTAGATTATCTAGTTAGCTATTAGGTATAGTTAACCTAATTTCTTAGTATTAAAGGTAGTTTAATAAAACCGAACTAGGAATTAGGAGATAGACTTATCTAATTTAATATTTAGGGTAATCTAGTTATTAAATACCTCGTTTATAATATTTTTTATAAGGTAAGAGTAATTAGATTTAATTAATACTTATAACTAAACTAGGTTTATACTTATTCGAGTATATATTAACTAGATATTATAGGCGAGGGAATTATATATCTAGTTCTATACTCTTATAATTAGTATTTTTAGTAATTATAGAAATATATCGATAGATAACCCTACTTTATCGAGGCTATACTTAAGATTAGCCTTCTAATCGTCGAAATTTATAGTATTTTTTAGTTTCTACGATTTACTAGTATCGAAGACCTATTTTCGGATCTCTTTAGTAGGTAGTTTATCCTCTATAAGTACTATACCCGCGGGTTTAGGAATATTAATAGGTAGTCCTCCTAAAGAATAACTATAAATAATTTCTATTAAAACTATACTTTTATCGTATTCGAAGCGATTTCGGCGTTCTAGCTCTATAATAAAAGCTAATAATAGCCTAATAAGTTCGTTATTAAAAATATCTCTTATACCTATTAGGCTAATAAGTCCTATAGGACGGTTATTAATATTAAGTATAGTAGTATTTTCTAGGATAATATCGAGTTATAATATCTAATATAAACTATATAATAATAAATAAATAGATTAAAAAAGCGATTTTTTTAGTATATATATACTCTATATTTCTCTAAGTACGATTATAGATAGAACGGGTAAATAAATAAATTAGTAGTATTATAATTATACCTAGTACTTAGTATAAGTAGATCGTAATCTGCCTTAGCTCTAGTATATTCCCCTATTTTAAATATTTATTCTTTTATATATATATTTAATAAAACTATCTATAGATAATCTATTATAGACTACTAGTATAGTCTCGTTTAGGAATTCTATATTCTATATCTCTATTCGGTTATTAAATTCGTACTATAGTTCGTCGAGGCCTTCTAACTAGATATCTACGGATTATTATTAAATTTATAGTACTAAGCCTAGGTTTTACGGAATATTCGTTCCTTAGGGTTATAGGGCTACTATTATTAACCGATATAAATTAGTAATCGGTATAAGCTATTAAAATAGTAATATAAATAAATAGCCTAGTACTATTAGGGTAAATAGTAAGTTAGTCGAATACGATTTAGGCTTAGGAAGTATAATTTAGTTTAGTATATACGGTAATTAAGTAGTTAATTCGATAAATAAATTAACGCGCTATTTATAAGATTAGATCTATAAATATTTCCTTCGGTATAATAGTATAGGAGTAGATAAAACTAGTATTTATATTAATATAAATAGTATTTTTAGTAGTTCGATAGAATTTTACGAGTCTAATCGGGGAGTATTAGTAGATTTAGATTTAATTCTCGAGTTACTAATTATTTATATAGAATAGATCTAAGTCCTAATTAAGTTTATAAGTAGTCTAAGTTCTCTAGGTAGTAGTATATAACTCCGAGGTTATCCGCGTATATCGAGTTCGAAAAAGGCCGCTATATAGTTAGCCGACTATAATCTTAATTACTATAAAGGTAATATTTAGGGTTATAATAACTAGGATCTCGTTACTTTCTATAGTAGATTATTAGTTATTAGTAATTATTCTATACTTATCCGCGTTTTTCGGCTAGCTATAGTATTATAAAATTACGTAATTTATACGATTATTTATTAGTTAGTAATTTCTTTATACCGGTATTTATTCCGACTTATACTTAATATAAATTAAAAACTATAAGGGATTATCGATCTTATTAAATTATTAGAAATAATAGAATTAATCGTAATAATATAGTACTATTATATAAAGTTTTACTTATAGGTATATTATTATATATAAAGAGTATTAATTATTCTAAGTTATATTATACTAGTAGGCTAGAAGATAAGCTTCTAGCCCTACGCACGTTACGTAATATATAGTCATATAACCTACTAACCTATTCCTTCACTACGGTGCCAGCCACGGCATCTCCGTGCCCTGACAAGAACTATAGATACTACTTCTACTACTACTACTACTACTATTATTATTATAGCTATTATTACTACTATAGTTATTATTTAAAGAAAGAAAAGAAGGTATAAAAAAAAGAGAGAAGAGGCCTATTTATACTATAGAAGATAGCCTCGTAAAAAATCTATAGCCTCGAAATATTTAAAAGCCTAATACCGAATCTAGCTATATTCGTAAAGCCTTATAACGAAGAGAGTTTTACTATAAGGCTACCGATAAAAGAAAAACTACGAACTAATATAATACTAGAATAAGGATTTAAGTAGTATTAAAAGTACGAAATAAGAGGTCTATAGATCGTTTTTATATATATAATATTATACTCTCTTTTATAAGTTTTAACCTTAAAGTAAGGTTATTCCTAAGAAAATAAAAACGATTTAATTGGATTATTTAAATACTCTTTTTTATATTATAAGAAGATCCGAAAAATAGAATTTTAAGATATTCTATTTATACGAAGTCCTTCTATATTTTAAGTAAAATATAAAAGAAGGGGGTATATTATATAAATAGGTAATTAGAATAGGTAGATTAGGCTCGCTACCGATTACTAAATAATATTATATAATAACGAAGCCTATATTATATAATCTATACTAATCTTTAATTATTTATATATTTAAGAAGATAGATTCCACGCTCTCTAGAACGTGAGAGTAGAATAATAAGGGGTTTATAATCTACGGTGCTGTAGAAAGATTCCACGTGCAGGATCCATTTGCAAGATATAACTTTAAGTAGATTTCTAAAGTCGATATTATATTAGCTTTTTACTATCTTCGGATATACGAAAAAGACGAGTAGAAAACGGCTTTTAGAACTAGATTAAAATCTTTCGAGTAACTAGTTACCCCTTTTAGTCTATCTAGTACCCC
This sequence comes from Tympanopsis confertula, assembly GCA_026745395.1. Classification (NCBI taxonomy): domain Eukaryota; kingdom Fungi; phylum Ascomycota; class Sordariomycetes; order Coronophorales; family Scortechiniaceae; genus Tympanopsis; species Tympanopsis confertula. The sequence goes on along the minus strand of JAOYNU010036418.1, from coordinate 7,768 downwards.
CGCCTCGTTTTAATAGTATATAAACGATACTCTTCGCGAATACCTCGATATCTTCTACTCTACTTATTTAGATAATATTATTATCTACTTTAACGGATTAAAAGAAAATTACTATTAAAAAGTCCGTTTTATAATCTCGAAATTCTCCGAAGTTAGCTTATAATTAGATTTCTCTAAATCTAATTTTAAAACCTTTAAAATTAAGTATTTAGGTTTTATAATTAAATCTAAGGTAAATATAAAAACCGACCCCGAAAAGATAAAAGTTATTTAAGAGTAAGAACCCCCGAAAACCGTTAAAAGTATACGAGGCTTATTAGGATTCGTAAACTATTATAAGGTTTTTATTAAAGACTTCTCGGATATTACTAGACTTTTTATAAATTTAATTAAAAAGGATACTTTTTTTAAGTAAAATATAGACTACTTAGAATACTTTCGAGAACTTTAAAAAAGCCCTTATCGATTCCGAGACCCTAGTTAACTAGGATCCTTCTAGGCTTACTACTATAGAAGTAGATACCTCTAGTTATACCTTAGGAGGCGTACTTATATAATAAGACCCGAGGACCTTCTCTAGAAACCTATAAAATACTATTCGAAAAAACTATCCCCTACCGAAGTTAATTACCCTATATACGATAAAGAACTTCTATCTATTATATTATATATTAGAGAGTAGTATTCTAAGTTTAAAAGTATAGACTTTATAGTCTATACGAATTACCGGAACCTAGTCTATTTCTTAACCTAGTAATATAACGGTCTACGTAAGAGGTGAACCTTTTTACGTAGAATGAGATTATATTCTAAACTAAAGAGGAGGGAAGGAAGAAGGAGACCCTACGGGAGGCGTAGGGTTTTTTATATATAGCGAGGGACCTTTAAAAGGTCCGGAGAAGTCCGTATAGTTCTATAAGCCTAGACCTAGGTTTTAGTTTAATAGAAGATACTAGTAATATATCTCGGGGTTTCCCTATACTAGGGTTCCGGAATACACTACTATCGATTCCTAGTTCGATAGTTAAGCTATTTAGTCGAAAGTAAGTTCTTTAGAACGCTTAAGTTCTCCTAGTTCTAGAGGTAGTATTTTCTTATCGATCTAACTAGTATTCGTAGAATTAGACGGCGGCGAAGATATCGGGGTATTAGGTAACTAGTCTATATATAGGGCTACTTACGGGTATTAGGTAATTAGTCTACGTATAGGGCTATTTACGATTAGCGAGGGTATAGCCGAGGCTTTAGAGGGGTCTTAACCCTTTATATTAGCCCCCCTTTCCCCCCTTTTTCTAGGGTTTCGTAGCCTATAGAACTTCTAAAAGACTAGATTCGTAGACTTCTAGAACTTCGGTATCTAGAAAGTCTTCTAGGGGTTCTTTAATAGGTTCCGTATAACCTTTCTACTTAACTAGAATACTAAGGCGGCTATTTCTAGATTAGTAGTACTATAAGATCTTTTCTATAACCTACTCTCCTTCGATATAGTCGTTAGAGGCTTTTAATAGTTAGATAAGGGGTAGTTCCGGGTAGGCTATATCTTAAGAAGGAAATAGGTCTTTAGAGGCTCGGCGTAGAAGATCTACGTAGAAAACGGGGTAGATTCCGGGGGGGGTATCGAGGTAAATAGCGTAAGATCCTACTAAATCTATAACCCTATATAGTAGGGCTATCTAATCTAGTTTCTTCGAGGGTCTAGTAGTTCTAATATTCTTTAAATATAGTAGAACTCTATCCCCTATATTATAGGATTCCGAGGCCTATTATAACTAGTTCGTATATTTTTCTTAAGTTTCTTATATATCTACTATCGCTACTACTACTAAATTATAGTAATCTCTTAGTTTTCTAACCTATTCGCGCCCCTTTTCGGCCGGGGAGACGATAGATCCGGTAGAAGACCCTATATTAGGTTCTAGGGTCTTAAAGTAGTATCCGTAGCTTAGGATAAATAGGGAGAATCTAATAGATATAGATTTTCGGTTACTAAAGGCGAGTATCGTATTAAGTAGTAACGTATCCTAGTTATCCTAATTAAATAAGTAGAATATCTATAAGTAAACCTCTAGTTCTATATTTAAATATTCCGTAGATCTATCGGTCTAAAGATAAAAAGCTATAGATAAACGCCTCTAAATTCCTAAAGACTAGTAGACTACTTTCTAGAATAAACCGGTAAATTAGGGTCCTCTATCGGAGACTATAGCGCGGGGAAGTCTATAATATATATAGATATACCGTAAGAAAGCGTAAGTAATATCCGGGGCTTCTATCGTCTTTATCGGTATAAATATAGGGCTTTTCGTAAGTTTATCCGTAACTACTAGTATAATAGACCTATTAGGGGTTTCGGGGAGGTCTACTATAAAATCTATAGATAGTTCTTATTAGGATCGTTCCGGAATAGGTAGGGGTTTTAGAAGGCCTTTTTTCTAATCTCTCTAGACCTTACTTTACGAATAGATCTAGTAGTTCTATATAAAACGATATATATCGGAGGATAGACCCGGCTACGTATAGTACTTAGAAACTAGATCTCTTATAACTTCTCTACTAGGGTAACCGGTAGTAGGGGAGTCGTAGATTCGTTAGATAATCTTAGTTCTAAAGGGCTCGAAGAAGGGTATCTAGATTCGGTCTCTCTATATTAAACGGTTCTCTATATCGATAGAATACTCGGATATAGATACCGGTAAACCCTAACTAGTAGGAAACTACTAATTACTTTCGTAGACGGTTTACCGAATCTTCTAGTATCTAGGGTTCTTTTCTAGATTTTCTAACTATAGGTTCGATAGTTCTAAGTTTTCGAAAGGGGTCTTAGGGGGGTCGGCGAGTTTAGAGATAGAGAGAGGCTCGTTTTCGGGTCCGGAATTACTATCGGATATCTATATAGTTTTAACTTTTATTTCTAATTTTTCTAAAGTATTAGAAGGGTTAGAAAATAATTAAAAGGTTCTACCGGATATTCTATTATCGGAGGCGTCTTTCAGTAGATCTTAATCTCTTCTAGAGAGGGCGTCGGAGGAGACTTATATAGTACTAGGCTAGTAGATAAATTTAAACCTAAATTCGGATAGTTCTTCTCCTAACTATATCTATTATTTAGATAGATATTACTTAGTCTATAAATAGATTAAGTTCTAGTAATCCGTATAAATTATAAAATCTATACTTTTAAACTCGGAATACTACTTTCTAATATACGATATAATAAATAGAAGTTCTTTATTATATATAAGGTAATTAATTTCGGTAGGGGATAGCTTTCTCGAATAATATCTTATAAGGTTTTAGAAAAAATCTTTAAAGTCTTACTATATAAGTACGCCTCCTAAAGTATAACTAGAGGTATCTACTTCTATAGTTATAAGCCTAGAAGGATCCTAGCTAACTAGGGTCTCGGAATCGATTAGGGCTTTTTTAAAGTTTTCGAAAATATTCTAGTAGTCCGTATTCTACTTAAAAAAAGTATCCTTTTTAGTTAGATTTATAAGGGGTCTAGTAATATCCGAGAAGTCCTTAATAAAGACCTTATAGTAATTTACGAATCCTAAGAAACCTTATATACTTTTTATAGTTTTTAGGGGTTCTTATTTTTAAATAGCTTTTATCTTTTAAAAATCGGTTTTTATACCTACCCCGGACTTAATTATAAAGCCTAAATACTTAATTTCTAGGGTTTTAAAACTAGATTTAGAGAAATCTAATAATAGGCTAGCCTCGGAGAATTTCGAGATTATAGAATAGACTTTTTAACGGTAATCTTCTTTAGATCTATTAGAATAAATAATAATATCGTCTAAATAAGTAGAGTAGAAGATATCGAGATATTCGTAAAAAGTATTATTTATATATCGTTAAAACGAGGTAAGGGTACCGGATAGACCGAAAGGGGTAACTAGCTACTCGAAAGAACTTAGTCTAGTTCTAAAGGCCGTTTTCTACTCGTCTCCTTCTATTATGGACTAGCACGAGTGTAGTATAGTAGATGGTACTAGCTGGCCATATAAGGGATAAAAAGGGTCTTAGATAAAGCCTATAAGCTAGGGATATAGTCTAAGGGTAATAAAGGAGGTAGCTAGGAGGTATACGCCTATATAAGGATAGAAGGAGAACCTACTAAAAAAAAGGGATCGGGCTCCTTATAAAAGTTATACTACTATTATTATAATAGAAACTTTAATTAACTATATACGATCTATACCGTATCTATATTTTATCTACGATATATTTATATACTAGGATTACGACGCCTTTACTCTCTAACTTATATACTTACCCGCTAAAAGGCCTAATAGAATAACCTTTACCTATCCTATAGATTAATAGGCCTTAAGGACTAGAGATATTATAAGAATACCGTAAAGATATACTTATAACTATAAGTTATATATTTAATTATACTTTATATAAAATAACTCGATACTTAATTATATTTCTCGTATAATAAGTTAAAATAGTTACTACTTATAGCTACTCGGTCGCCTTATAAGAAGAAGAAGAAAGAGGATAATAGGTAGAATAAGATAGAGGTTCTCTTATTTAAGAAAAAACCGAATTAGTTACTACGCCTTATAGACCCCCTCCTTTTTCTCCTCTCCTTCTAGATCTACTAGTACTCTTAAAAGAAGTAATTAAAGAATAATATTATAAATATACTATAGTAGTAATAGAAAAATACTAATATTAATTAAATAATAGTATTATAACTTTTAATCTATCTACCTAGCCCGAGATCTAGAAAGAGGTAAACTAAAATACGTATATTATATAAGTAGCCTAGAAAAAAGAAAATAAGCCCTAGGTATTTAGTAAAACTTATACGATAATTCTATAAATAGTTCTACCTATTAAGTTTAAAAAGAACTTAGAGGAGAATAAGAATACCTTCTTATAATAGCTATATTACGCTATTAATTTATATAAAATTAAAAACGATATCGAGAAAGTAATACTAAAATAAGTTAATTTTAGAAAATAAGTTAGAATTTATTAGACTATATATATTACTAGAACTTATAATAACTAGATATCTAAAGTTATTTAGAACGATTTCTTAGGGTATTTAGACTTAGAACTAACCTTACTTTACCTATATAATAGAGATATTATAGCGGTATTAATAAACCGGAAGTAATAAGAATATAAATTACTAATTATTTTAATTTATAATATCTTAAAAATTAAAACCGAGATTTTATAAGAACTCCCCGAACCCTTTTAGGTATTTACTATTTACTATATAACTAATAAAAAAAGTAAGAAGATTATTATCCCTAGGGCTAGTTCTACTCCCCCTACCCTCTAAGAACTAAAAAGCTTTACTTTAGCCGAGGAAAAACCCTTATAGTAGACCTACTATTTAAAGGATAAAAGGCGAGAGAATAATCGTAATAGGGATTTAAAGTATAGAGGTACTAAAAGACCTTATAATATACTAGAAAGCCTATTTATAAACCTCTTAGAGGCCTAGAAAGATAATATAATTAATAAATAACCCTACTTTAATTATACTATAAGTATACCCTAGGGGTATAAGGTAAGGAGAGACTTTTCTATACTTAAGTATTATAAATATAAACTCGTAGGCTATATAAGACCTTAATATATAGCTCTAAACTATACCTAATATAATAGAGGGTCTTATATAACTAAAAACTATAGTCTACCTTTTCTTCTAGCCGAAATAACTATATAAGAGAAGTTAAATAGTAATAGAATACCGATAGCTAGAACTAGACCCTAGGATAAAGCCCGACGACTTATCTTTACGAAGAAAAAGCTTATTATACCTATTATTATAAAAGTAGGATATTAATAGGAAAATATAAGTACTTTTTTAGATATAAAAGCTAAACTATAAACTATAATCGATAAAACCTAGTAGAAAAAGAAAAGTAGGGCTATACTTATACTTATAAGAGATATAATTAATACCCCGGTAGCCTAAAGAGATATAAAAATAAGAAGAAGAGTAACTACTATTATAAAAATTATAGATTTAGAAGGAAAAACCTAGACCTTTAGTTACGATACGATTATTATAAAGATCTACGATCTTAAGTACTAGATAGTAATAGGGCTAGATTAGTTAACGAAAGTAGATCCCGATATCCGCTTCTCGACGGGCTAGTAGCGTTATCGCCCCCTAAAAAAGGATAGGATAGTATTAAGTTAATCTCTACTTTAGAAGAAATACGATATACTAGGAATACCGTAATAGCTTACGTATACTTATAATATATAAGGTTACCCCTATATAGAGGCGAGACCCTCTAAGTATAGTAGTATATTAGGTAGCTAGTATATTATTAGAGTATTCGTAGAATATAATAATTAAGTTTACTTACGTACTCGATAATAATAAAGATAAGGATATTATAGCTATACCGTAAGAGCGCCCTAGCTAGTAGACTAACGAAGAAGAGAAGTTCCTAGATATAGAGGCCGTAGATAGATTACCCCTACTAGGCGGAAAAACCTATATAATTAACTTAGAAGGCTTACCCCTTAAGTACGCCTTTATTTACCTACTATATAAGAAGGAGTTAAAGACCTTTAAAGATTACGTAGAATAAGCTCTAGACCTAGGATAGATTAGTAGAAGTAATAGTCCTCTAAAAGCCCTAGTTCTCTTCGTACTAAAAAAAAGAAATACCTTATAATTTTATATAGATTACTATAAACTTAATACTATTATAAAGAAAGATCGTATACCTCTTCTATTAATTAATAATATCCTCGAATACTTATTAAAAACTAAAGTCTTCTCGAAACTAGACCTTAAGAATACTTATTATAGGATACGTATTAGTAAAGGTAATAAGTAGAAGATAATATAGAGATATTAATACGGATACTTTAAATATATAATAATACTATTCGGGCTTATAAATACGCTAAGTATATTCTAAAGTTATATAGAAGATATCCTAAAAGACTTTATAAATACCTATTATATTATATATATAGATAATATATTTATCTATAGTAATATACCGGAAGAATATATTAACTATATTAAAATAATTATTAAAGCCCTTCGAGATACTAGCCTCTATAAGAACCCTAAGAAGTATAAGTTCGAGACTAACGAAGTAGGCTATTTTAATTAAGTCGTAGGTATTAGGGGAATTAGTATAGATCTTATAAAAGTTAAGGAGATACTCGATTAGCCCGAGCTTTAATTAGTATAAGATATTATATCGTTTACTAAATTAACTAGTTATTATAAGCGGTTTATTAAGAATTATAGTAGAATTATAATTCCTTTAAATAACCTAATATACTAGGATAATACTATTACTATATATAAGAAGCCTTTTATAGCTCGATAGAAGAAGATTTAAGGAAAATAGCTCCGTATAAGGCCCTTAGATATAGGGGATAAAGGCTAGTAAGTAGTAGAAGAACTAAAAAAAGCTTTTATAGAAGCTAGTATATTAGCTTATTTCCGGCTTAAGTACTTTATCTATATTAAAACCGATACTTTAGATTTTATAATTAAAGCTATCCTTAGCTAGAAGTAGCCTATAGGGGCGTAGGCTTTTATAGCTTTTATATCGAAGAAGCTTAAGAACGCCGAATTATACTACGATACCCTAGACGTAGAGCTTTTAGCTATTTATAAGAGTTTTAAGATTTAGAGGTATTACCTTATATATACTTTAGTACTTATAAATATAAGGATAGATTATCTAAATATTAAATATCTACTATTAAAACCCTAGTTATCTCTAAAGTAAGTAATAGTATTATTATACCT
>JAOYNU010036307.1:0-12527 GCA_026745395.1 Tympanopsis confertula | reverse complement strand
AGATAATATTATTATCTACTCTAATAAATTTAAAGAGGATTACTATTAAAAAGTCTATTCTATAATCTCGAAACTCTCTGAAGTAGGCTTATAATTAGATTTCTTTAAATCTAGTTTCGAAATCCTAGAAGTTAAATATTTAAGTTTTATAATCGAGTCTAAGGTAAGTATAAAAACCGACCCCGAAAAGTTAAAAATTATTTAAGAATAAAAATCCCTAAAGATAATTAAAAGTATATAATATTTCCTAGGATTCGCGAACTACTATAAAGTCTTTATTAAAAACTTCTCGGATATTATTAGACCTTTTACGAATTTAATTAAAAAAAATACTTTTTTTAAGTAAAATACGGACTACTAAAATACTTTCGAGAACTTTAAAGAAAGCCTTATCGATTCTAAGACCTTAGCTAGCTAGGATCTTTCTAGGCCTATAGTTATAGATATAGATACCTCCGGTTATACCTTAGGAGGCGTACTAATATAATAAGACCCCGAAGACTTTTTCTAGAGATTTATAAAATACTATTTAAGAAAACTATCCCTTACTAAAGTTAATTACCCTATATACGATAAAAAACTTCTATCTATTATATCGTATATTAGAGAGTAATATTTTAAGCTTAAAAGTATAGATTTTATAGTTTATATAAATTACTAGAACCTAGTTTATTTCTAGACCCGGTAATATCTATCCGAATATTAGATATAGTAAGGAGAAGAACTATCCGAATTTAAGTATAAACTTATCTACTAGCTTAGTACTATATAAATCTCTTCCGACGCCTTCTCTAGAAAGGATTAAAATCTTCCGAAAGATACCTCTAATAATAGGATATCTAGTAGAACCTATTAACTATTATCTAACTTTTATAATACTTTAGAAGGATTAGAAATAAAAGTTAAAACTATATAGATATCCGATAGTAACTCTAGACCCGAAAACGAGCCTCTCTCCGTATCCGAACTCGCCGACCCTCCTAAAACCCCTTTCGAAGACCTAGAACTATCGAACTTATAGTTAAAAAGTCTAGAAAAAAACCCTAAATACTAGAAGATTCGGTAAGTTATTTACGAAAATAACCGGTAGTTCCCTAATTATTAGGGTTTACTAGTATTTATATCCTAGTATTCTATCGATATAGAGAACCGTTTAATATAGAGAGACCGAATCTAAATACTCTTCTTCGAGCTTTTTAGAACTAAGATTATCTAACGAATCTATAACTCCCCTACTACCGGCTACCTTAGTAAGGAAGTTACGAGAGATCTAGTTTCTAAGTACTATACGTAGCCGGGTCTATCCTCCGATATATATCGTTTTATATAGAACTACTAGATCTATTCGTAAAATAAAGTCTAAAGAGATTAGAAAAAAGGTCATCTAAAACCCCTACTTATTCCGGAACGATCCTAGTAGAAACTATTTATAGATTTTATAGTAGACCTCCTCGAAACTCCTAATAGGTCTACTATACTAGTAGTTATAGATAGACTTACGAAAAGCCCCGTATTTATACCTATAAAGACGATAGAGGCCCTGGATATTACCTACGCTTTCCTATAGTATATTATAAGCATATGGGCACGGCTGGGTAGATATTGTGCCTATCGTGGTTTGTGCGTTTAGGGGCCAGCTGGTGATATCTAGGTATGACGCCGTATCTATAGTAGGCCTCCTAGATAGATATCTACTATAATTAAAGAGTTTTACGATAGATTTAATTAAATAACTATAATACGATCTATTTAGTAGTAGGGTTTAGTAATATCTAGGCCTTAATTAGCTATAATTACCTCTACTAAATCTTATAAGTTATAAGCTTAGTAATCTCGTAAGAAGAAGGTATAGGTTAAAAGAAATTAATTATAATAGCTTTATAGTAATACGGTTTAGAATACCCTAGAAAAGGGTATAATAATAAGTACTAAATAGTATATCTAAATATTAGAAATAGTATAATAGAAAATAGATTAATCTACGGGGATATAGCTAGTATCGTACTACTAGTATATTAAATAGGTATATTAGCGGAGGATATTTAGGTATCCGAAGGATATAAGAGGATATATAGGGAACCCCTAGTATAGGTATACTATATAGTACTAGAATAGTAACTAAAAGCTATAGTATCCGTATTATATAAACTAGAACGCGATTAGTACGTACCTAGTATAAATAACTATAGGTTTAGTAACTTATCGGATAACTAAAGCGCGGCGGGTTTAGCCTTATTTATATTCTTAATACTTTAGAGATTAGTAATAGTATTAAATACTTAATATAGGTAAGTAGTACTTAAATATATCTATAAGCCGAATATATAGTATAACGAAGTACTATATTAAAACCCCTACTTTAGATAGAACTTACTACTATTAGAAATAAGTATCGACTCTCGGGTAGAAGATTAGTTAAATAATACCGAATAAGTAACTTTAAAAGCTATACTTACTATAAAAAAAGCTAAGAAATAGAAGATCGAGTATTTAAAAAAAATACTAGTAGGAGCTAACGATTAGATAGTCTAGAAGTAAATAGTTAAAAGGGCTTTTAGGATAATCTTAATCGATCTGGATAAAAGAGAACTAGTTAATATAAACCTATCGGTAGATACTTATATAGTAACCTAATTTCTAAATATAATTAGTAATAGGCTATATAATACTTATACTTACTATAAATTATTATATAATATATAGATTAGACTTAATATAGTAATAAAACTTATACTTACTTAAGAAAGAATAATAATATAGGACGATATAATTAACCTAAAAATAATAAATAACGAAATAGCTAGCTAATTTATTACTAGAGTAGAATAGATATTCGCTAAATACTAGTTTCTCTTTAATATAAATATAGACTTATATACTAAAGTTTTAGTAAAAGGTTATACTAGCCGATACCTAGAACTAGTAATTATAGTATTAATAATAAAAAGCGTTATTACCGAGAACTAATAAATATTCTATAAGATAGTACGATTAATTAGAGAAGCTAATCGAAATAAAATACTATACGGAAATTAAAGTAGAAATAAGGATAATAGTAGTAGTAAAAATAAAAAGAAAAGCGACGATAAGAAGTCCTATATACCTAATAATAAGGTAAGTATAACGTACTACTATTATAGCTAATAAGGCTATAAGAAGTACGAATATTATACTACTAAGTATAAGGATAGTACTAATCTACTAGATAATAGTATAAAAAAGCTTTCTAGTAATTCTAAAAGTACTACCGATAAGAATACTAGTAATAATAAAAAGATAACCTACTATAAGTATAAATAAAAAGTATATTTAAAAGAAAGATTACCTATAGAATAATATAGTATAATTATAGGGCTAAGTTATAGAAGAACTATAAAGTACTAACCCTAAGATTAATATAAGTATTTAGGGGGGAAGATCGATTAATTAGGCTATAATAGTACCTAGTTATATAGTCCTAAAATAAGATAAATTAAAGTTTTAAATATTCGATACCGGCTCGGATATTTATATTATAAATAGTATAGTAATTATTATAGAAAGTATAGTAAAGCGATTCCTAGAAGGTTATAATTTTATAATTAGCGGCGGGATAGTCGCTATTACCTACTCGTATACGGTATTAATTACGATAGTAGAGGAGAGAGAGAAGCTTAAAACCCCTATAAGCTTTTTAGATATTATTATAGTACCTAACTTCTTATATTATATTATATCCGGTAAGAAGTAGTACTAGAGAAGTAGTAGATTAATCGGCCTCGATATCCTCGTTTTAAATAATATAAAAGTAGTATCGGTATCTAAAATAAGCTTCTAAATTAATTAGTATTTAGAAAACTTTAAATTAAGTAAAACTATATTAGAAGAGATAGTAATAATTAGTATAAGTATTTATCTAGTAAATAAAGAGAAATAAAACCTTATATTTATAAATTAAGAAGTAGAGAAAGTTTAACTTATCTATAAAAGCTCGCTTATCTTAGACTAAATATACTAATAATAATTTATAAGTATACCGATATCGAGGAACTAAGCTAGATAACCCTATATAATATTAAGCGATTAGCTAAAAAGATAACTTATTTAATATACGATAAATCGAAATTTCTAAAGTATACCTTAAAGTACTAGTAAAAGAAAGAGAGTATCCTAGGAAAAGGTTTAGTACTAGATATATTATTAAATAAACTAGTAAACTTATTTAGAAAGTATATAGTTTAAGTCGTAGATAATACTTCTAGGTAGCGGAAAATTAGTATTATTAGTACTAAAGTAGAAGTAGCTAGAGAGGTCTTAATAATCTTAAAGATTTTCTTAACTAAAATAGAGATTTTACTAACCTAGATAAAGTATAATAACGGAATAAATATCGGTATTAGAGTAATTAGTAAATATTACTATAGAAAGGGGATTAGATTAGAACCTACCCCTATATACTCCTTAGAATAAGATAGTATTACTAAATTTAAGTTTAGAACGATCTCTACGAGGACTTAATTAGTTATAATCGATAGAAAGATACCTTAGGAGTTTTAGCCCTAAGTACTAGAATCTTATATAGATCTAATTAATAATATAGCTAGTAAAATAGTAGTAGAAAATAAGACTTTAGCCGAGGTATATAAAACGTAGATTTATTATTATTAGCCTCGCTTATTACCTATATATTATATTAGTAAAGTAGTACCTTTTTAAGCTAAACTAAAACTAAATTAGTTACGAATCCTAGGAAATAAAGTAGTAATTAGAGTAATAAATAATATAAATAAGAAAGTAAAAACTAGAGGTAAGTCTAATATCCTCGTAAGATTCTAAAAGATTATTTATATAAAGTAGCCCTAGAAGTAATAAAAAAGATTATAATTAGTAGAAATATAAAGTTTTACGAGGAATTCTAGGCTATAGACCTTATAAAGGTAACGAAGACCTTATACGCGCTTAGAACTTTTAAATTATAGTATAAGCCTATACTAACCTTAATACTTAATTAATTTACTCGCCGAGGGGGAGTTAGAATTAGGAATAAAAAGATAGAAGATAACGATATAATAGTTAGTAATAAATAGTTAGATTAGTATAAGAATAGCCTTTTTAATAGGGTATCTATTATAGATTAGAACCTAGAAGTATTCGAAGTACTAGATAAAGTATTTACTAATTTCTATATAAATAGGGTAGACTTAGATTAGCTAAACTATTATACGGCGATAATAGGCCTAGACTACGAATAATAATTAAAAGTATATAATACTAAATTAAAAATACTAACCGATTATAGGATATTCTACTTCTAAAATAACTTTAAGAATATTAATATTATTAATAGTAAAATAGTATATAAAGTTAAATATAATACCGATAGTAAGATTATTAAATATAAAGTACGAATAGTAATAAGAAGCTTCTAGTAGCGAGTAGGGGAAGACTTCGATAATTACTACGTAAGTATAGCTAAATTAGTATTATAGAGGATCCTTTTAGTAATAGTAATAACCCTAGGCTAGAAGAAGATTTAAATAGATATAGTTAGGGCGTACTTTCTAGGGGATTTTTACTATATAATCTATATACTAGTACTACCCTAGATCTATCGGTATATAGTAAGGAACCCCGAGGAAACTAAGAAGTATAAGTATTATAAAAATTAGAAAATTATAGAGGTAAAGAAATTACTCTATAATTTAAAGTAAACTAGATTCGAGTAATAGTAGAAGCTATATTCTACCCTAAAGGATATAAAGTTCCGCTTTAGTTTATACGACTCTACTATATATACTAATACTAGTACTAACTCGAGTAATAAGAAGGGGTTAATTATTATTAATATTTATATTAATAACTTTATTATAGCTAGGGTAAATAGCTAAAGTCTAAAGACCCTAGTAGAAGATCTCTAGTAGCGAGGTATTAAAATAAAATTAATAAATATTCCGAAGTAGTACTTAAGGAGGGGTACGTATCGTTAACCGATCGGATAGTACTATAAGCTTTATTTAAAATAGGTACTAGGGTATAATAGTAGAACGCTATAATATAACTAGTATTAACTTTATTTAATTACTAGGCCTAGAGATAATATAAAAACTAGCGGATTTAGAAGTCGGTAAGGATATCCTAAATAACGAATCGGTAGTACTATTCCGGTTTATAATAGGATTAATCTAGTATACTACTAATATAACTAGGCTAGATATCGCGTATAATTTAAATATTCTAGCTAAAGGTATAAAATAACTAAAAGTATATTACCTAAAATATATTAAAGTAATACTAAGATACGGTATAAGATCGAAGTATTTAAGTATTATATATAGCTTAGACTTCGATTATATTAATAATAATCTTAGTTTATATAAATACTACGATATAAATTTCGGGGCGCTAGATTCGAAGAATATAAGCGGATAGGTTATAATAATAACTAGAGGCGCTATTAGCTAAGCTACTAGGAAGTAAAATATTATTACTATATTAACTAGTAAAGCTAAATATATAATATTATTATCTATTAGCTATAAGCTAGCCTAGGTTTAAAATTTCCTAGATAACCTAGGAATAGGGTTATCTTTAAAGAAGAGGCCTATCTACGTATATACTAATAGTAAAGTAGCTATAAAAATAGCCTTAAGTCTAGAAATAATTAACTATACTACTTATATACGTAAGTATTACTATTTTATTAAGTAGGAAGTAGTAGATTAATACCTAGTAATTAAATTTACCCTAGGAATAGAGTAGATAGTAGATAGTTTAATAAAGTATTTAAATAAAGAGGCCTTTAAAATATTTATAAAATACCTAAAAATAGAAATTATAATAAAGTTACTTATAAGAGGTAATTACTTTTAAAATTACTATACTAGGATTTATTTATTTAAAAGTATAGATAGACCGGATAATCCGGTAAATATATACGACGAGAAATAATAAAACTATTCGGAAATAGCTTTATAATACTATATTAGAAGCTAATTCCGAGGGGGAGTATAAAGATATAAGTATAGCTAGGTAGATATTTTATATATTTAAGGGCTAGCTAGTAATACCTAGGTATAACGCCGTATTTATAGTAGGCCTCCTAGGTAGATATCTACTATAATTAAAGAGTTTTACGAGAGATTTAATTAAGTAACTATAATACGATTAATCTAACGGTAGGGTTTAGTAATATCTAAGCCCTAACCAGCTGCAGTTAACTCCACGAATTCTCACAGTAGCTTTATCCTTACCTGTTCTATCCTTTAGGGTTTGTGATAACCTAGTTTAGAGAGACCGGTTATAGATAGATTTAGGCGGGGTTATACTATATTTAGATATAGCTAGCGGCTGGTAACGATAGCTAGATACGCTTATCCGCCTCCTTAAAAAGGGGTTTCTAGTACTTAAGAGCTAAAAACTCTTCTTTATAGATTTTATATAGTTAAAATAACTTCGTAAGGAGATAGATTAATTAAATATTAATTAAGAACGCCTAAGAATAGTAGTAATCGTATATTCTAGAGAAGTATTTATCCGTTCTAAGCTATATCTAGCTAGATCCGACCTATTCTAGGCTAATCCGAACCGATCTTAGCTAGTTCTAACCTTCCTAGTACTAATAAATTAATATAAGTTATAAGTTTAGTACTTTTCGCTAAAAAGATAAATATAAATAGGGCGCTTAGTATAACGACCTCGGTAATATTAAAATTCTCGTTAAGAGAGGAAATAAACGAGTTAAAATTACTAATAAAGTAGTAAAGTATAACTATACTAGATATATAAATAATAGAGGGTATAGAGGACTAGTATAAAGTATTACTTAAATAAGTTATATTTATATAACCTTAATTCTATATACGGGTAGTTAAGGTAATTATATTTTTATAATTAAAGATTCGTATAGCCGGATAGATTTTAAACCTATCCGAGCTATACTACGATAAAAAAATATAGTAAGACGTAATACCCTCTATCTTTAAAGCTTAATAACCGGTATAAATTTAATAAATTTTCGTAATATATTTTCGTAACTACACTAAAGAAAGCTAAGCCCCGAATAACTAGAACTTAATACCTATATATCCGAAAGTCTCCCCGTATATTACTAAGTAAGTTATACGGAAAATTCTATTATTACTAGCTATAGGAGGAGCCTTTATTAGTATAAAAGGAGGGCTTTCTCCTTAGATTCTATACTATCTTCTATTAGATTTAAATAAACTTACTTAAATACCTATAAATTTATTTAAATTACTACTACTTTTACTCGCTAATATAATAAAAATACCGGTTATTAAGAAGATCTTCTACCCCCTCCTCCCCGGGTTTACTATAAAGAATACTAAAGTTATATTACTTATCTTTACTAAAGCTAATATCGATATTAGTAAACTAAATAATAAAAATCTATTCGCCTTTCTAGAAAAAAGCTATAAGAAGCTCGTAATAGCCGGCCTAATTAAAATCGATATCGATAAAATACGAAGCCTAGTAAAGGCTTTACGAGAGGATAATATCGTAGAGGATATTAGAGTAAATAACTTCTTAGCGGATATAACTAATAATAAGTTTAATACGTAATTTACGTAGGCAGCTAAGGAAGATTAAGATAAGGGGTAATCGATAGGGTTTAAAGGTCTAAACGTAGGGCTCGATATAGTCGGAATTTAGTATAAGTAATAAATCAGGTTATATAAGGCTAGCGTTTCTATCTATAATCGGTTTTAAATTAATAAAAAGATACATTAATACTTTAAGCCTTTTAACGCCGTTACTCAGGGCAAAAGGTAATTATATATAGATTAAATAACGATATAGTCGTCCTAGGTATAGCTATAAGAGTTAACTCTTAAATCGGTTCTAAGATATTATCCCTATTCTTCGTACCCTTAGAGAGGGTAGAATAACTAGTACTATTAGTAGTAGCGAACTAACTAGGGCTAGTACTATTAGTACTAGTAGTAGAAAAAATAATAAAATAGCTTACTTTAATAAAATAAATAATAGTAAAATTAAGGCTATTAACCCTAACCCTAATACTATCGGTACCGGTATTTATAGTAAAAGCGGAGTTAGTAGAGGAGATCCTATAAATACTAAGAGAGAATAACTTAACTATAGAGAAAGTATAGAATACTTAGTCGCTTTTAGAAAGAGTAGTATATATAGTATTAATAAGTAAAAAAGGTAAACTAAGCCTAAATAAACTAGTAATAATCGTCGAACCGATTCTAAGAAAAAAGATAGTAGTAAATATAATTACTTCTATTAAGATACCCTTATTCCCCGGATAGAAGCCTACCTCGCCGAAGTTACCGATAAAATTACCGATAAATATCGACGACTAAAACTAGTTAAAATTATAGTAGAATTAGTATTTTTAGCCTAGGATTATACTAGTATAACTAGTAATTTAACTAAGAAAAATTAATATAGATTTAAAGACTATTAGAAAATAGAAACTAGATTATCTAAGATCTAAGAAACTAGAGGACGCTACTAGATAAATTATCTAGAAATATATAATAAAGAGATTACTTACCTCGATTAGGATAGATCTAAACTAAGGCGACCTAAGAGGGCTAGAACCTAATATAGATACGGCTTTTATAATTTACTTTCTAATAGGGCTTAGTATAAAATTATATAATACCTATATACTAAATAGGTTAATATAAGTAGTCTAAGAGGGCCTTATATCGGCTATAAAGCCCTTATAAGCCTAAAAGAGGCGAAACCTCTAAGAAGAGGTCTACGACCTAGTTATATAGCCTAAAGAAGCCGTAGAATAATATTTAGTTAAAGTAGAATAGCTTTTCGTTAAATACTAAGCCCTATTTAAGATCGAGATAAACTTCTATACGGAAGCCCTAGTAAAAGGGTATTATAAGAGGTTTACTAACTTATAAGACCTAGTATTAGTATCTAGAAGAAGCCTAATTATATAAGAATAAATTTACTATAAGGTAATTAAGTTAATCCGTAAACTAAATAGTAACCGAAAATCTCGTAAAATAATAAAAGGTACTAATAGTACCTAGAATAATAATAGAAGAGGTTTTAATTAAAAAGTTAAACTTAAAAAGTCTATTAAAAATAGTAGTAATAAGTCTAGTATAGGCGGAAGTAAGTATACTAGATATAGTAGGAAGAACTATAAAAAGGATAACTACTATACTAAGACGTATATAGATAGGTTAGCCTTTACTATAGAGCTAGCTAAGTAAGGTAATACGTAGAAGACTAATTATAGTAAAAAGGAGAGAACGTACTATAAATATAATAAACCTAGGTATATTATAAAAGAATATAAATTAAATTATATTATATAGGCCCTAATAACCCTAGCCTAAATAGCGCTAACTTTATCTAGAGGCGATACTAATAATACTATATAAAGAAAAATAACTATAGCTATTTAGGATATACTATAAGTTAGTATACTTTTAGTAATAGTAATAGAATAATACCGGGCTCGACTATAGTTATTCGATATAAAATTAGATATTTATATTAGTAATAAATTAATAAAAGTAGTTCTAAAGTCTAAAAAGGTATTACTTACTAGGTATACTTTTAAGATAAGTAAAGGCTTTATAAAAGCTATTTATATATAATTAGCTATAATTAAACTAATCGTTAACGAAAGTATAGTAAAATAGTTAACCCTTATAAATATTATAATCGTCCTAGACTTTTTTATCTATATTATCTTAGGGAAGATCTAATACTAAAAAAGGGGTAAAATCGTAAATAATAAAAATTACGCCTTAAATAAGTAAGTTATAGCCTAAATAGTAGACGATAACTTCTACTTAAGTAAAAACCCCTAAAATATCGGCGAAATATTACCTTAAGAACTAATAAAATTATTTAGAAAAAGTAATAATACGATTATTATATTCCTAGTAGAAACTAATTCTAAAAAGGAGTTAGAAATTAGCTTTACTAGGGGTAAAGTAGAGAAGGTATAACTTATTTATCGAAGGATAGTATACCTAGGGCTAGATACCCTAGTTATAACTTATAAGTATATAGATATTATTAAACTAATTAGGATTAGCCCCTATAAAGTTAAATAATTAATAAATAAAATAGTATATATAGTATATAATAAATCGAAATTACTAAAATATACCTTTAAATATTATTAGCTTTATAAGGTTATTCCTAGAAAAAGGTTAGCTTTAGATATATCCTTAAATAGACCTACTTTACCTATAGTATAATATATAGTTTAAGTAGTAGACGATATTTCTAGGTTTAGGAAAGTAGTTATTACTATAAGTAAAATTAAAGTAGTAGATTAGTATTTAGCCCTATTAAAGATATTCGTAGTAGAATCCGAGACCCTAATAACTTAAATTTAGTACGATAATAGTACCGATATTAATATTAGTACTATTAGAGAATACTACTTAAAGAAAGGTATTAGGCTAGAGCCTACCCTAATTTATTCCCTAGAGAAGGATAATATTACGGAAGTAGGATTTAGAACGATCTTTACCCGGATATAATTAGTAATAATTAATAGAGAAATCCCCTAGGAATTCTAGCTATATATACTAGAAGCGTACGTAAACCTAGTTAACTATATAATAAGTAAAGCTATAGTAGAAAATAAAACCCCTATAGAAGTATATTAGAGCTATATTAATAAATACTAACCTAGACTACTACTACCTAATTTACTTAATAAGATACTAGTACTAATAGCCCGGCCGAAACTAGATTAGCTAAAAATCTTAAGAAATAAAGTCGTAATAAGGATTATTAATAATAGTAATTCGAAAACCGAGGCGTAAAGGGAATTTAGTAAATTAGTAAAGTTAAAGGGTTATTACTTATATAAAGTAGCCCTAGATTTATCTAAGAAAGTTATAATTAGCCGTAATATAAAATTCTACGAAGAATTATAGGCTATAGATCTAAATAAGGTCGTAAAAACCTTATATACTTTAGTAATATTTAAGCTACGAAAAGACTATAGTTAAATTAGTACTATAAGTAATTAAAACCCTTATTAAGGGGAAGCGTTAGTTAAACCTAATAGTAAAGTATTAGAATAAAAGTATAAGAGTAAAAGGGAGTTTAAAACTAACTCGGATATAAATAAAAAGGCTACTAATAATAATAACCCTAGCGTAATTAATAGTATAAGTAATAAAGACTTTAACCCCTACGAGAATAACCTATTTATAGGGTTTTCGATAACCGATTAAAAATTAGAGGCTTTCTAGGTTAATAATAGCGTATTTATAGGCCTATATTTAGAAGCCGATTTAAATATACCTAATTATCGAGAAGCTATAATTAAACCCGACTACTAATAGTAGTTATAAGCCCTAGAAGTAGAAATTAAAATACTATTAAAATAAAGTATATTTAAATTTACCTAAGAATAAGGTAAAAATATAATCGATAATAAGATAGTTTATGTCAGGGCACGGAGATGCCGTGGCTGGTACTGTAGTAAAGGAATAGGTTAGTAGGTTATATAACTATATATTACGTAATATACGTAGGGCTAGAAGCTTATCTTCTAG
>JAOYNU010036196.1:0-12528 GCA_026745395.1 Tympanopsis confertula | reverse complement strand
CCGAGCGGCGCGTCGGGAGGATGGCCTGGCTGAGGACCACGCCGCACACGACGCAGGCCGCCGGCGCCTTGCACGCGGGACACTCGACCTTGGTCCTGACGGGCACGCCATGGCCGACGAGTCCAGCAGCAGCGGCGCCGCCGCCGTCACCAAGGCATGACTTGAGCCATGCGCGGAAGCAGTCCTTGCCGACAATGTGCCCGCACTGCAGCACACGAGCTTCCTCGCACGGCTCTTTGGAGGAGACGGCCGTGCCCATGACGTCGAGCTCTTCGTGGCAGATGTGGCATGTGACGACCGGGACATTGAGAGCAGGGCTGCCGTCGCCGGCCACGTAGCCGCCGTTGTCGGCACATGGACGCAGATGCTTGTTGAAGAGGTTGGGATAGTAGTTCTCCTCGACCACCACGAGGGGGCGCGCTGGGCAGAACCCACCCACACACATTGCTGCGGGCGATGCTGGTGCTCTGAGAAGGTTTTTTTTGCAAGAAAAAGATTCGCATAAAATAAAGGCCCTGTTGCTGGAAAGAATAGACTTGTTGTGCTGATGCCAGACGTGAGTGGAACTGGGATATTTGTACATTGCGGCCCTGGGTGGATAATGGTGCGGACGGTTCTTTGATTATTTCCCGCCTCGGTCCTTTGACAATGGGCCGGTGTCTTTGTCGAGATGCCTCGAAGCACGAGATAGTGCCGTCGGCTCTTTCTCGTATCCTTTCTCGTGCCAACAAAGGGCGTTTGTCTCACTTCCTGGTAATGGTGGAGGCATAGACAATGCATATTGAGAGTCGTCGGACAAAGCTGAGCTGGACGATGGATTTGCGTATACAGAGACAGTATCCCATGGGCATAGCTGATATTGCACCACGCAAGAGATTGCCAAGCTCCAAAGAATAGATCCCATCGGCCTCGGAGATGATATATAAGAGAGATATATATGGTCGATTGGAAATCAGTATCCATCTCCAGGGGTCGAGTGCGAGTGCATGGGATCATCCAAAGCACAATCATTCTTGGCTGGTTTCGTCATCTACCAATCGTATATCGCCCAGCCGGCCATCTTGGCGAGGAACTACGCGTAATCAGAATCAGAACGGTAAGCCGAGTTCAACAGGATTGCTGGGGATTCGTTGATACAAAGAGACCTCCCATCTCTCCTGTCCAGGATCTCCATTCTCGTATCGTGTCCTGCGTTGCAAAGACATTCTCAGCTCTGACCGTTGCACTGGACTCGCACACACAGCTTTACCACGAGCTGAGTGCACCTCTGCTATCAACGCTCTCAAGCCGCGTGATGCCAAGGGATTGATTGTCGAGTTGCTCACTGCTTTTCTAAAAGATCATGTGATTCACTTACGACTCTATTATTGGTTGGGACACATACTGTGTACAGTACTAATAGCACTGTATATAAAATACGTTCGCCGGCTATTACGTAAGCTGGTAATTAACGTTAGTTATATCGTATAGGTTCGAATCCTATCAGCGCTACAAATGGTGCTTTCTTTGCAACTTCACTTGAGCAATACAACGTTTCTGCCAGTGTGGCAAGTCTCTGATTTTCTTCCCCTCCTACGCTATCAATCGTGGGCAGTCATGTGTTTGTCTTTGAAAAATACAATGAATCACAAATATATATGTATAAAGTAAAACAAGAACAGACTATTCACCCCCGATCCTCCCTCCACCGCATCCACCCCTCGTACCCGGAATACGGCAGGCTCGCCTTGCTGCCCTTGTACCGCACCACGCGCAGCTTGACGTCGCGCCACCGGCTCCTGCTGCCCACCCACCCCGCCTTGCGCATCAGGCTGATGAGGGTTTCCTCCTTGGTCCAGCCCTGCTCGGCCGCCACGTCCGGCAGGTAGGTGGCGCCGAAGCGGCGGCCGCCGTGCCAAAAGGATATCCGCAGGCCGTGCTCGCCAACGGTCCAGTCCATCTCGTCGTCGGCGTCCTCAAAGTCGGTGAGAAGGGTGACGGCGGCCTCGAGGCGGGGGAGCTCACGCCGGCGGACGGGCTCAAAGCGCGTGTCCTCGAGGGCGGCCGTCAGCGCGAACTCGGCGAGGCCGTCGGCGAGCGGGCGCGCCTCAAAGGTGCCGATGCAGCCGCGCAGCGACCGGTAGTCCTCGTCATCCGTGCCGAGGGCGGCCGAGAGCGTATTCCACGTGACAAATAGCGGGTACTCGGCCGTGGCGGCCACGGCCGCGAGACCGGGCTGGTGCAGGTCGCTGACGGACGAGTCGGGCGTGGATATGCTCGAGGCGGCGGCGGAGGACGAGTTGACGCTCGCCGACGAGGACGACAGGGAGGACGACGAGCCGGCGCTGGCGTTGGCCAGGCGCCGAAGGGCGGGTATCTGCTTGGGGGATGTGATGGCATCGTCGCCGTCGTCGGCCGGCGCCCTCAGGTACTCGTGCCACGAGTCCTGGACCTCGGTCAGCGACAGCGGATCGCGCCGGGAGAGATGTGCCGAGAGCACGTCGAAGCAGTAGGCGCAGTGGGCGGCCGATGCCATGGCACACCAATGTGCTGCGGACGCACGCACGCACACAAGACGACCAGATTTGTTGTTGTGCGAGGGAGCGAAAAGGCCGAGCGGGTGCTTGTTGAGAAAAGTCGTGGCCGTGGATACCATAGATGGAGGGAGGGAGGTTTGATGACGCTCCCGGAAGTGTCAGACGTCACGTGCCGCCGCCGAAACGTGGTATGATTACGTAACCCTTGCTCTTTGCTCCCCTGCTCTCTTCTCCCCCTCGTCGACTCCGCTCGTTACAGATGCCGTTTCATCGACGAAAAAAGTCTCAAGTCGCCAGACGTCAGCCCCAGTGTCGTCTCTGCCGATCCCGATGTGAAGCGCGCCCTCGCGCTTCATGAGCCCATCATCAACGCACGAGCCAGGCAACCCGTGAGTTCGCTGCCAAAACACACTCGGTTGATCTCGTATTCACACTGCATAGTGACCATGGGTTGATCCTCCATGCAAGATAAGCTCCAGATCGTCCAACCTATTTCATACCTACATCCATCTTGACACTCGGAACCAGCACCCTCCGCCCCTTGCTCCGTTGCAGATGAACCGATACCGTGCACTTCCAGGGATCTCTACAATCACGACTTGTGATACATTCCAGGAGAGTGCTGACATGACTATGCATGCAGGCAGGCCTGGTTGTCAATCTCATTCCTCCATATAAATACACGATCGGTCTCTCTGCTTTGCTCGATCCCAACCTCCGACCACATTGACTTGTAACCAACCACATATTCCAAAAACTTGTCTCCGTCGCCGGTCGACCCTTGATCCCACCATCCCTTGGCATCACCACCACCACCATGCAATTCTCCGTCATTGCCGCCGCTCTCCTCGGCGCTGCCCTCGCTGCCCCGCACGGCATCGACGCTTCTTCCGGCCGTACGTTCTCTCCGCGTCTCCCATGGCTTTTGCTAACCCATTGGCGTCGTGCAGAGGCCATCCAAGCCCGCCAGGTCCCTGTCGAGTCTGCCTCCATGGTCGACGCCTCTGGCAACATCGTGCCGTTCAACGCCGCCACCGTCGTTACCACCCCCAAGCTCAGAAAGGCTTAGGCGCACCCCAGTGCTGTGCGTTGTAATCGTCCAATACAATCTCTTTTGCAAGCCGACGTGGGATTCGTGGAATACATGCACAAAAGGAACTTTGGGGCATGCCACAATGAGGCCATTGCTGCCCGACTAGAAAGCTAAAGACCAGAACAAAACCTAAAATCCAAGCCACGTACATAATACATGCATGGGCCGACGCCTGCCAACCTCCATCTGACTATCCACGTCGCCAGCTTGCCTCTCCACCTGCCCATCATCTGCGAGTCAATGTAAAAGTTTTTATTGTGCCTTGTGTCTAATCTAACCAAACGCCATCATGCAAGTACAAAAGCTGGGCGCGATACGCGCTGTAGACAAGACGTTGCGCCGTCAGATAAATGCAAGTTCCCATGCTTCCTCGCTGCCCACCCAAGACGTGTGCCCTTCTGTTAAAGACCCCTCATTCTACGAGTGAGCTCCTCCATGTCCTCTTTTTTGATTCGATCCTCCTCTTTTCCCTTCAGCATCATCAGTCGTGCGAGGAGTAATTGGCATAGAGTCCGCAAATCCGACTCGTCGAATACATTCCACTTTCCAAATTCGTATATATCGAGAAAATGTCCAGCGGAGGAACGGGTGCCCACATTCGTTTCCGTGATGTAGTTGGCATATCCTTGTTTGTAGACGCCGATTACGATTGTGGCGATATTGCCACATAGGCTGAGGAGGACTACGGGCTCATGCCTGTATTTGCATACAGATAACAAGTCAGCCATATATTACATATTGAAGTGCGGTATAGCCATAGCCGATGAATTGATACAAAGTGTTTGGATACAATCTGACTTACCTGTGAGAATCTGCATGGATGGGCGTCTTCTTTGCCTTCCTCGTCTCCATATGTCTTTCACATATGAATGCGGCTATCTCTGCAGCCTGCTGCATCTGCAATGATCTCCGCGGCGCAGTCCCTTCCTTTTTGGCGGCTTTTTTTACCTCGATGATGTCTAGTACCTCATTTCGGGATAAGGACCGGATTGTGCCGTCCACGACGGCCACGAATAGCCTTCGTGTAGGCTCGCCCCCGTACACGGTCATGGGGTGCTGGTCGGGGATGGTGCGAATGAGGCGCGCCACCTGAGGGTCAGTGAAGCCGAGTGCCTTGAGGAGGCTCGTAAACGCTACCAGGGCGCGAGTTTCATCACCCCTCACGATCTGAAGCGACGGCGCGATCGTCGTTGGGCGTGGCTGATCGACACTTGTCGATTCCTCTGAGAGGCCGGTGGGTTGGGCAAAGAAGAAGGTATGATCATCATCATTCTCCTCTTCATCTGCGCTATTGTTCTGCGCATCGTCGTCAAAGGGCTCGAGTTCATCGCCAAACATATCATTGATTGGAGCCCCGTCGGGAATCGACCCGACCGGGTACCCAGACCCAGGGTTTTGGTCCGCCGACAAATCGCATATGTTATCTCTGACTAGACCAAATTGAATCACCATCCTTATCGGACTCTGCCAGCAAAAGAAGATGCTGGAACGGAGTGCTGCTCTCGAGAATCTTTTCAGCTCTTTCGTACATGTCTATCTGGCTGAAACCGAGTTCCGGTCCTCTCTGCTTAAGGTGTAATTTGGCATTGATTCTGTTATCGATCGGGTGCCAAAGCACCCGGAGAGCAAGGTACTGAGGTTCGGTTATGCGCGAACCCGACTCGACGAGTTTTGCGTTCAGGTCACTGACTTTCCATGTTATGTCCATCAAAACTTCTCCCAGCTTCTCCTTCTTGTTTTCGGACTTCTTCTTATCGGATTGATTATTGATTTTCCTAATTGATTTCGCCCACTCTTGTGAGGTTTCGGGGAGATGGTACTGCATATTTCCGGACCAAATCTGTAACTATCAGGAAATAACCAGAGAACTTTGGGGAGATGACAAGAGGGTTGGAAGAAGAAGTGATGGGTGAAGGGAGGAAGTAATAAGAGGGATTGAGGAAGTGATAGGTGAAAGACCAGAGGATTTAAAGAAGAAGTGATGGGTTAAATAAGAGGGTTTGGAGAAGAAGTGATGGGTGAAATAAGGGTCAGAAGAAGAAGTGATTGGTGAGGGGTTGAAAACATTCCCCTCTTTTCCTTGCTTCTTCTTGAAAATTTTTCCGTTTGATGACTGCAGGTAAGGCAGCAGCCTCTGCTGATTTATTCACTATGGGTCGCGCTTTCTGAGTTTACCCGGCCACTATTTTCGTCGAACAGGATGTACCTTCCCAATTCGGTATGTGCCTTCCTGAAGTTCGATAGCAAACACAACACTGGCAGCCTGCCCCCCCCGAGAAATACACCCCCCCCAGAAGAGTGGTGGAAAAATAGTAAATACTCCGGGATAAATTCGCTCAGCGATATACTTCAACTACATTCAAAGTAAGTAAGATTACATAACAATCTGCAGCCAGTGCCTTTGAACCTCGTGATAGCTTCATTTGTCTCTTATTAGATGGTGCTTATGTAATCACTATACTGAGGTTCTAGAATATTTTTTGTACTTATATCAGCCATATAACTATACTGTATATATTAGATCCTAGAAATCTATACCCCCTACGATTGGCTCCCCAGTTAAATCACCCTCAATGGTACAAAAATTATGACGACACCGAAGTCAGGTGACTGGCGTAAACAAACAAACGCGGTTATTTACATAACAATAATTCATGTTATTCTTCTCCTACAACTTTCTTAATCAAAACACTTACGCCGCGTCGCACCTCCGCCACCACGATGCCTTACAGAAGAAACCCCAAGGCATCAATCAAAAAGTGGGAAGTCAAGAGGGCTGGGATCATCAGGGTTTTGAACAGTATGCTTATGGTTGGCGCCAAACACTCCTCCCGCTGCAAGTTCCCAGACACATGGGAGATCATGAGAGAAACTCTCCAGAGGAGAGAGGAATTTCACAGGCAACCCCATCACCCAGTTGTCACGATGCCGCTCTTTGAATTTGGCGCCCTAATCGATCCCGCCGAGGATGAGGACCTCAGCAATTGTGTCCGAGAAACCATGGAAGTAATCCACCAAACGCTCGCCAGGCGCATGGCAAAGAAAAAGCCCTGGAGGAGTGCCCCTCAGATTCTATCATGCTTTGACTGCATAGACATTCTTGTCTTCGCCATCTGTCGAATGGGTCAGCCTCAATTCACATCGTCGCCATTTCTCGGCCTAAGATTTGACCTGTGAGTTAGCCGTGATCTTTCTTGATATACTATCTCGTCTATGCAGTTGTTTACTAACGTGACCGGCCCTATGTAGGAGACATTGCGTCCGGTACCAGTCCGGGTCGTGGCTGGTCACTAACCACGCGAATTGGGCCATCTACTATGCTCTCTCCCACGATCGTGAATATGCCCCTCCTTTTCCGATCTGCATCGTAAAAGCCAAAGGTGCGCCGCTTCCACCGATTGAGGAGCAGGACAAGATTTTGCCTGCCGAGATTTGCACCCTCCTTGGCATGCTTGTCACGCCAGTCAAAGCTGAGATCAAACGGGTACGTTTCCATCACCTCGGCCGTCATTCGCCTGGTGCGCGTTTGGCTAATCAGGTCACATGCGCCCAGGCTGCCGTCATCACGGTCGACAGGGCTACGCGAGCCCGCACCACGGTTGCCGAGTATGTGCCGCCCAGCGACGGCCAAGAACCAACGAGCCCTCCCACGATTCGCTTTCGATCCTCTCCAATTTTCGACCTTGCCGCGGAACATTGGGACATTGATGACTTTTGGGCAAAACCGGAGCATGAGGGATGGAGGGGCATGCTGTTCCAGCTCTTGCAGGCCGCCGCCACTGGCTGCACGCCTTTGTCTCCGCTACAGAAGTCACAGAGGGCAGCTGAGAGTGCCGATGATATCTCGAGCGATGACAGCGGTAGTGATGACAGCGACAGCGGTAGTGATGACAGCAGCAACAGCAGCGTTGGTGATGGCAGCCGCAGCGACGGGAGTGCCAGCGTCACCACGGTAGAGGGAGATAATGTCAAGGGTGGCCAGTGTTGAGCGCTGCGCATCGAAGCGACAGGCGGTTTTGAGGGGCGTGTCTGTGTTGGAACAACAGGAACAACCAAGATATCTGTTAATCTGTTGGCAATCAGGCAAGGCGTTGATAATGATGGGATTGCGGCAAGCTTTGGGTCAGGAGGGCCTGCTGGGTGCAAGGTGTCGGTCCGTCGGTCAAGGCCAAACCCATGCATCTCTGGGCTCTGCGTTATCAATAATGACTGGCGATTGGGGATACGCTCTGGCCGCGCTCTCTGACTCAAACAAGCCTTTGTTTTTGAGAGCACTACGATAGAAAAGAAAAGATATGGATCAAGAGTTGCCATTGAATCGGAGATGAAAACTACGGACGCGTCAAGATGGTTGCCAGCGACGCGATAACCACTTGTCTCTGGGCGCGATCCGTCAGGCCATCAGTGAACGACGCGAGCGTTGGCGAGCACAATCTGCTCCCCGTACCTGTCCACGTCCCCGTCGGCGGTCCCCCTCTTGGTCAGAACCGGCGAGACGGCCAGGAAGCACGGCTCGCCGCGGCACGTGTGCAGCACCTGGGCCTTGTCGTCCTCCTCGCCGGACCCGTCCCCGACGCGGCCGTCGCTCGAGGACGCCGGCTTGCTCGGCCAGTGGACCTCGAGAATGGCACGAGACTTGACAAAGATGGCGTACAGCTCGGCGGCGGAATACAGGATCGCCCCCAGCTGCTGCGCGCAGCGTTCCCGGCCGCCGTCGGCGTCGTCGGCGAGAAAGGGGCCGAGCTGCTCGTGCATCATGCCCAACACGGCCGCCGAGAGCATTGGGTGGCTGATGCCGATGCGCTGATCGATCATGGCGGCGCCGTGGACGCGCAAGCTGACGAGGCTCTGGACCGCCTCGGCGGCGGCGGGGCCTCCTACAACAAAAGCAACAGGGTCAGCCAGCAATCCAGAGAGCAGCAGCGAGCGCCACGTTTACGCCTGGCACTCGGCCAGTAAAGACTCACGGGCCAGCACGTCGCAGAGCTCGGAGAACAGCCCGCCTGCGTGGCCGCCCCAGACGCCGGCTCTGTTTTTGTCAAGCACGAAATGGCAAAGCAGGCGCCACACGTGGGCCTCGAGAACCAGGCGGCTCAGGCGGCCCAGCTCGCAGTGCCTCTCGGCTGGGCCACATCTCTTGATGGCGGCGGCTTCGGACGAGACGAGGCCCAGCCCCGTGTGCACCGTCTCGCTCAGGCGGCAGTTCCTGCCACAGTCGTGCCGCGGCGCGTCAGTGTAGTCCAGAACGAGGTGTTGCTTGGCAAATCTGCGAACCGCCAGCACCAGCTGATTCCATCGCTCGCGGATGGTGTCGTCGGCGACCTTGGGCAGCATCAGATGATGCGGCGTCGGCCTGGTGCTCCCCTGGAGGTGGGCCTGCGACTGCTGTTCAATCAGGGCGGCCATGTCGCGGCGCAGGCTGCTGATGATGGCTCCGCAGTCGTCGTGCTGCGACTTGACCATGTCGAGCTGGGCGGCCATGGTGTGGGCGGCCGCCCTGAGCTGGTTGTTCTCGCGCTCGAGACGGTGGCTCCTGTCGGCCTCGCGCGCCGATTCTCGCTTGTAATGCTCCATGGCCTGGACACTCTGGTGCAGCTCTTGCTGCAGACGGTTGATCCCGTTGGGCCCGCCCCACATGAACTCCACCAGGCTGGTCTTGATGCCGAGCAAGGACTCCTCGCACTTTGTCCCAATCAATGCCAGGATCTGGTCGACCGTGGCTCCATCTGCTGGTGTTGGTGCTGCGTGGGCCGGGTCGTCAGTGGCGGCGCCTGGGGCGCTGGATCCGACGGGCTGAGCTGAGGCCAGGACGCTGTTGCTGTTGCTGTTGTTGTTGTTGTTGTTGTTGCTGTTGCTGTTGCTGTTGCTGCTGCTGCTGCTGCTGCTGCTGCTGCTGCTGCTGCTGCTGCTCGTCGCCGCCGCCTCCTTCAGATGCTTGAGATGGTGCTCGTCGGAGCTCGTATCACTGAGCGAGCGTTTTCTGGGGCCGACGGCGGCGGCGGCAGCCTGGGCAAAAGTACGGGTCGGAGGTGCGACTGGGGGACAGGCGTCGCTGCTGGCCTGCATCTTGGCGTGGGCGACTTGAGGAGCCAGGGGTTGTGGTTGTGCTGCTTGCGATTGTGCTTTCGATTGTGCTTGCGATTGTGCTTGCGATTGTGCTGGCCGGCTTCGCAGAGGCACACTTGGTTCCAGGCTTGGATGAGGGTCCAAAGCCAAGACGGACGATCGGTCAGGTGGAGCTGCTCGGCCGCTGGTCATTTCGGTCGTGCCCAGACAAGAACAGCCAGCGCCCATGGTGGCAGCAGCAGCAGAGAAGAGCAGCAGCCGGTCACTGGCCACTGGGCTACGAGACAATGATATACGAGCCCGGCTCGCCAATTGGGCTGGCAAAAGGCAAAAGGCAAAAGGCAAAAGGCCACGGTCCGTCTCCTCCTCGTCGTGTGTTGGGCTGTTCCGGCCTGTGTTTGCAAGCTGCTGCAGTCACCCGATATTCTCCGAGATGCACTCTGCGGTGGAGGGCCTCCTTTGTTGTGCAAGACGGAATGCTGCTGCTGCGCAGTGTCCAAGACTTGCTTATTGTTGGAGCCAGTGCCATCATTGGAGCCAGTCGTCTTTCAGCTGCGCGCAATGCACATGTGAATCGGGGCCATGCAAGGAACAACCATGATGGACACAAACCCTAGAATCAGTCAGTCTCTCCCCTCCATGTCAGATTTTGGCAGACAGACGTGGGCATAATGTGCCGCCACTGTTCTCTCTGATTGCAGCCCGGCCTCACCAGAGATCTTTCTTTCTTTCTTTCCTTCTTTCCTTCTTTCTTTCTTCTTTCTTTCCTTTGAGACCACATCTCCTTAACTTCTCGCCTGGCATTTCTGCTTCGCCTCCGAAACAGCCCATCTTCTTGCCCGCTCGCCTCTGGAAATCAAGATCAAATTATTCGCCGAGTCCACCATCCGAGCTCTTCTCTCGCCATGGTTGTTTCCGACCCCGATCCGCGCATTGTCATTGGCATCGACTTTGGCACCACCTTCTCCGGTGCAGCCTGGGCCCGCTCCGGCAAGCATGATCAGATCGCCACCATCACCAACTGGCCCACGAAGCTGCGCGGCAACCATGACGTCGAAAAGGCGCCCACCCAAATCGTCTTTGCCGAGCCCACGGCCTTGTCGCTATCCAGGTTCCCGGCCACTGCCAGCATGCGCCAGCACCAGCACGCAGAGCTCGCCGAGCCCGTGTGGGGCTACAACATCCCCGCCGACCTGGCCGCGCTCAAGTGGTTCAAGCTGCTGCTCCTCGACGACAAGGACGTCCCGGCGAGCGTGAGGGACTCGCGTCACTTCAGGGATGCCAGGACCGCTCTCGTCGCCAGCGGCAAGCAGCCCATTGATGTTGTCTCGGCCTACCTCAGGGCACTGTAAGTCCAGTGGCCGCCCTCTTACTCTTACTCTTCCTCTCCTCTCCTCTCCTCCCCTCTCCTCCCCTCTCCTCCCCTCTCCTCTCCTCCTCTCCCAGCGCTCACGTACCACAGCTGGGCCCACATCGTTGCTGGCATCAAGCGCGCCGTCGGCGACATGCTCTTCAACATCTCCACCATCCAGGTCGTCATCACCCTGCCGGCCATCTGGCCGCACTACGCGCAGGCCCGCATGCGCCAGGCTTCCGCAGCTGCCGGGATCCTGGTTACAAACAGCCATGGCGCTCAGACGTCCATCGCTTTTGTTCCCGAGCCCGAGGCGGCCGCGCTTGCCACGTTCCAGGACATGACCGACCGGCCCGACGTCAAGGTCAGTCACGCCAGCCCGGCTCGTGCATCGTTGCTGACCTTGGTTGGGGTGTTCCTCTTTCGTCAAGACCGGCGACCACTTTGTCGTCTGCGATGCTGGTGGTGGCACAGTGGTACGATCAGCATCGGCCTGCGGGCTTTTCTTTCCCACTTGATATCCACGACCCCTCTTTCTCGCCTGGTTTTTTTGGCTGATTTTTTCCCTTCCCTAGGACATCATCACATACGAGGTCCAGAGCACTGACCCGCTCGTGATGCGTGAGAGCGTACGAGGCGACGGCAAGCTCTGCGGCGCAATCTTCCTCGACGAGGGCTTCATCAAGCTGATGCAGCTCAAGGTTGGCTCGGCCCGCTGGCTCAGACTCTCGCCCAAGGCGTTCCAAAAGTTCATCAATGACGAGTGGGAGCACGGCATAAAGCGCCACTACGACGGGTCCGACGCGTCCGACTGGCAAATCCAGCTGCCGTCCGAGGCTCAGTTCCAGCAGGGGCTCAACAAGGCCGAGATCGAGCTGACGAGGTGAGAGCGTGGACGTGCCATGCAAGCACGGGCTGAGATCACGCTGACGGCGTGCGTGCCAGTGACGAGATCAAGAAAATATTCGATCCCATCGCCAAGGACGTCGAGGAGCTCATCAAGAACCAGGTGCAGCAAGTCAAGTGGGCGTATCGCCAGGACCCAAAGGTCTGCCTGTCAATGCCGTCTTGTCGTTGCGGTGGCCTGTTTTTGCTGACGTCTTGGCCAGTATATCATCCTGGTTGGTGGCTTTGGTCGATGCTCGTACCTGTACTCCAGGCTGCGCAGCAAGGGCTCGCTCAAGGCCGTGGCGCCCGGGGTCCAAGTCCTCCAGGCCAGCGGCGACAGACCGTGAGTGCGTCTGCTGGACCACGACATTTCTTTCCGCTGACAGTTGTCTGTGTGAGCGAGTGGCGGGTTGTCCAGATGGACCGCCATCTGCCGTGGTGCCGTGATCCGCGGCCTGATGGCCAGCTCTCATCTCCCGCATTCCATCTCGATCGCCTCGCGCATCTCGAGGGCAAGCTACGGCGTTGCAATGAGCCGCAAGTTTATCGATGGCGTCGATCCCGCCGAAAAAAAGCACTGGAACGAGAAGGAGCTCGAGTGGAACATCCAC
>JAOYNU010036085.1:0-12532 GCA_026745395.1 Tympanopsis confertula | reverse complement strand
TAATACTATTCTATACTATTACTATAGATTTTATTACTAATATACTTATCGTAGAATTATCCGGAATACTATAAGTACTAGATAAATTCCTACTATTTAATTAGTTATTATCTATAATAGATAAATTTTAAAAAAGATTTTTACTAGTACTAGGATATTTAGAATATATAGTAGAAGATTAAAGTAAGATATTATTAAGAATTATAAAAATAAGAAATTAGGGAATTTTTAAAATTATTATCTCGGATAGGGATATTAAATTTACTAGTAATTTCTAGAAAAAATACTAAATAAATTAAAGAATAAAATTACGATTCTTAATAGTATAATATTTTAAAATAAATAGATAATTAGAAGTAAAAAATCGTATAATTAAAGTAATAATCTAAAGTTTTCTATAAATAAAACCCGATACTATATAAATAAAAGTAATTATCGACTTCTAATAAGTACTAAATTAGGCTTATTCTAAGATAATAAAAATAAGCCTAAATAAACTACTATATAGAATAGATTTAGGATTAAATTTATCTAAAATAGTAAAAATATAACCGGAAAACGAATAAGAAGTACTCCGAGACGAAATTATTTCTTTAATCGTATCGGGGTAAATTATAACTAAAGTAATATACGATAAAAAATACGAAATAGCTAAATTTAAATTAAATAAATAGGTATACTTAAAATTTAAAAAATACGGAAAAAGATACTATTTACCCGGGGAAACGATAATAAAATAAAGAAAATAAAGAATATTAGTTTAAATTAAAAAGAAGATTAATCTACTAGTATATTAATTAAAATTACTTAAGATATTAAATTTTTATAATATAATATTAATTTAATATTAAAAACCCGGAGTAGACTTTAATAACGATAAATAGAACTAATTCTTAAAGTTTAATAGTCTAATCGAAAACCTAGAGGAGTAAGATTTATAATAAGTTAAAAGAATTATTAGTATAAGAATAAAAAGAAAAAGAAAATAAAAAAAGTATTTAGTAAAATAGGAAAAATAATTAAATTAATATAATATATAGGTAAAAGAAAAAAATATAAATACCTTAAAACTAATTTAAAAAATTCGAAAAAAAATAAAAATAATAACTTATATAGAGAATATTTATCTATAACTAATAGAAGTTATTATTTAAATAATATAACTAGGAGGAATTAGGAATAAGAAATTAATAAAATAAATTCGATTCTTTATACTAAAGTATTTAATTAAAACCCTAATATAAATAAAATAGTATTAATAATACGCTATACTAATATAAATATAGAAAAAAATAGGATAGAAGATTTTCTATTTCTTATCCCTACGAATCTAAGAAAAGAACCTTAATATATAATTCTACTATAGTTCTACTACTAAAAGATAGAAGTATAAAAACTTATATATAATCTAAGAAAGAATTTTTAAAGATATCCGAGAGAACTAATAAAAAGGAAACCGTATAACTATTATTAAGTTAATAATAGAGAAATTAAAAAACGAATTCGTATAAAGAAGAGAAGTATAGAGAAGGATATAAGAGGAGGATATTAGTCGGATATATCTAGAATAGGTAGTAATTAGAAATATATTAATTAATAGTATTATAAAAGAATATAGAAGAAAAAGAAAAATAGTAGATAAAAAAAGAAAAAACTAAGAATATAATTAGAAAAGAAAAATCTAATAAAATAATCCTACTATATATTCGAACTAAAATAAACTAGGTAAAAAAAGTACTAGAATACTCTTACTTAGGTAAGAAGGAACTATACTAGAGCTTTTACTATAGTAATAAAAGAATTTAGAATATACTAATATTTATTAAGTACTATTATATTATAATATCCGTATACTTTAAGACTTATTTATTATATTATTACTCTAGTATATTAATATTATTAATAAGTTTTTTTAGTTATTATTTATTTATTTATTTTAATTAAATTCTATTATTTTTTCTCCGGTACCCTATAATTATTATATAATATTATTAGAAATACTAGCCGGGCTCGTAACCGTTTAGAATTAGGCTAAGAATATATCCTTAACTATCGCCTATAAACTAAGCTATATCTTATATCTATTTTCTTATATCTAAGAGTTTAAACTTATTATCGATTTAATTAGATATATTTTAATAATTCTCTAATTATAAATATAATTAATTTCTATATTATTTTTATACTATAGAGTACCGGTTTATCTCGTAATTTATTTTTCGTAGTAGTACTATAATTAAGTATTTTTATTAAATTCCCTAAATATATATACTAGTTAAACTACTTATACTATAGAGGTAAAGAAGCATTTATATCTACTATAGTTTTAAATTATAAGGTTTATATAATAACTATTAATAAATCGCGATATATACTAGATAAAATCCGAATAGTATTCTAGAAAGATAATTAGGTAAATTATAATATCGATATATCTAATAGAATTATATTCTTAGTAGAGGTAATACGATTATACTATTATATAAAAGAATAAGCTAAAATTATCTTCGAAAAAGAGGGCTAATTTATTTAGAAAATCGTAAAAGTTATCGAAGTAGTATACTACTAGAAGTCTAAAATAGAAATAATTACCTTAATAATAGATAAGAGAACCCAGGAAGGGTTCTATAATACCCTATTAAAACTACTCCTAATATCTTATTATATATTCTAGTTAGTACTAATTTTAATTAAAATAAATAGAGTTATATCGCTAGAAGTTTAAGGGATTACTTTTAGATAAACTTAGATATAGTCGGGATTCTAAGGCTAGATACTAATAGCTAGTTCTACTCCCGGCGACTAGGGTCTAGTAGTATACTAATATTATAACTAAAACGATATAAGATAACTTATTATAAGCCTAAATATAGTAATAGAATATCTATTTAAATTTAGTAGAAATAATCCTAGTATATCCGAAAGCTTACTATATAATAAACTTATATAAGTAGTAGGGACCCTATTAAATATATAATCGGAGGCCGTAGTTATCTAAAGGTTCTACGTAGAGCCTAACGGATACTTTATTATTAGAACCGATTATATACTTCTTAAAGAGGAATTATCCCGTAAGTAGTCTAAAGATACTACTACCCCTATACCCGATTAGATACCGGGCTTATATAAGGCCCTAAGAGTTTTTAATAGTAATAAAATACCTCGAGTAGATATACTTATAATAGCCTTCTAGGTAGCTTAAGTATATTATACCCGGTACTCTACCTTTAATAATAAAATCTAAAAACTAAGTAATTTTTAATTATTATATATCCGATAAAGGGATAGGTATATCTTATTTAAATCTTAGGATAAGACTTAAGCCTTAGTAAATATAAGACTTATAATCCTCTATTTTAGGATTAATAAGTATAAATAAATCCTTAAGTACTTATATTACGTATATTTTACGTTTATCCTCTAGGCTATTAATATTAAACCGAGTATATACCCGATTAAAGTATATAAAACTAAATTATTTAACTTATCTAAAGCCGAGATTAACGAGGCTTAAACTCTAGTTAAAGATTAAAAAGAAAGACTTATAATTAAACGACTAGGAGTAATATTTAAATATAGTAGATAAGTCGGAAATTTAAATTAACTTTATCGGTAAGATAAGTAGACTTATTATAAACTATACGCTAAAATAATAGTAGAAAATACTAAAATCTATTTAGTATTTATACTAGAAAAGTACGACGAGTTTAAGAAAGTATTATTCGAGGACTAGCTAGTAGACGATAAAAAGTTAGGCTAAAACGGAGAAGCTTAAAACTAAAGTAATAGGGACCTAAATAAAATAATATTCTTAAATACGTTAAGTATACTAAAGACTACTTATTTTCCTTATTTAAAGGGTAATTAATAGTATAATAAAATAAGTATACTATTCTTTTATAAGTTTACTTAGATTAAAGTTAATCTAAACGAGCTTAGATATAACTTAAGTAAATTATATCTAGTATATCTTCTAACTTCCTATATTATATTTATATAGACTAGTTAGAATAGGCTTAATTATATCTAATTAGGCCTAATCGAGTATAATTAGCCCTAATTAAGTATAATTATACTTAATCGAGTATAATTAGGTCTAATCGAGTATAATTAGGGCTAATCGAGTATAATTAGGCCTAATTAGGCCTAATTATAGGTAATCTAGTCTAATTATATACCTAACGAACCTAATTACCCTCTCCTAGGGAATATCCTACGTAATTAGGGTTAAAATTATATAATTAGGGCTAGAATCTAGTATAGGAAGAGGGGGGATATAGAATTTATATCATATTTTACGATACCTATACTAGTTTATTATAATAACGGCGGTTACGCCTATACGCATATGTATCTATCGCATCAGATATTACTAAATTAATTAGGATTAGCCTTTATAAAATTAAACGGTTAGTAGATAAAATAGTATATATAATATACGATAAGTCGAAATTATTAAGATATACCCCTAAATATCGTTAGCCTTATAAGGTTATTCCTAGAAAAGGGTTAGCCTAAGATATATCCTCGAATAGACCCGCTTTATCTACAGCGCGATATATAGTTTAAGTAGTAGATAATACTTCTAAATTTAGGAAAGTAGTCGTTATTATAAATAAAGTTAAAATAGTAGATTAGTACTTAGCCCTATTAAAGATATTCGTAGCGGAGTCCGAGACTTTAGTAACCTAGATTAAGTAAGATAATAGTACTAATATTAATATTAGTATTATTAGAAAATACTATTTAAAGAGGGGTATTAGGCTAGAACCTACCTTAACTTATTTACTAGAGTAGGATAATATCGCGGAAATAGGATTTAGAATAATCTTTACTAGGATACGAGTAATAATCGATAGAGAAATCCCCTAGGAATTCTAACTATATATACTAGAAGTATACGTAGATTTAGTTAATTATATAGTAAATAAAACTATAATAGAAAATAAAACCCCTATAAAAGTATATTAGGGCTATATTAATAAATACTAATTTAGACTACTACTACCCGATTTATTTAATAAGATACTAGTACCGATAGCCTAGCCGAAACTAGATTAGCCGAAGATCTTAGGAAGTAAAGTCGTAATAAGGATTATTAATAGTAGTAGTTCGAAAACTAAGGCGCGAGGGGAGTCTAGTAAACTAGTAAAGTTTAAGGATTACTACTTATATAAAGTAGCCCTAGACTTATCTAAGAAAGTAGTAATTAACTATAACGTATAGTTCTATAAAGAATTATAGGTTATAAATCTAAATAAAATCGTAAAAACTTTATATATTTTAAGGATATTTAGGCCGCGAAAAGACTATAGTTAAATCGGTATTATAGGTAATTAAAGCCCTTATTAAAAGGGAGTATTAGTTAAACCTAGTAGTAAAATATTAGAATAAAAGTATAAAAGTAAAAAGGAGTTCGAAACCGACTCGGATATAGATAAAAAGGCTACTAATAATAGTAACCCCGGCGCGACTAGCGGCGTAGGCGGCGAGGACTTTAACCCCTATAAGAATAACCTATTTACGGGGTTTTCGATAACCGATTAAAAATTAGAGGCTTTTTAGGTTAATAATAGCGTATTTATAGGCTTATATCTAGAAGTTAATTTAGATATACCTAACTATTAAGAGGCTATAATTAGGCCCGACTACTAATAATAGTTATAAATACTAGAAGTAGAAATTAAAATACTACTAGAATGAGGTATATTTAAATTCACTTAAGAATAGGGTAAAAACGTAATCGATAGTAAAATAGTTTATAAACGGAAAAGAAATACAGATAATTAAATTATAAAGTATAAAATAAGAATAATTACGAGAGGATTCCGATAATATAAGGGGACTAATTATAACGAGTACTATATAAGTATAGCTAGGTCTACCTCGTAGAGAATACTACTTATAATTACTACTTCTTTAAATTAGGCTAGATATTAGATAGATACGGTAAAAGCTTACCTATTAGGAGAATTCTACTATACTATCTTTATAAGGGTTCCGCTATAGATCTAAAAGTATATAATATAATACCCTAAAGAAGTAGTAAAATATAGTTTTACTAATTAAATAGTAATAAGAATAGCTAAACCCCTCTATAGCCTAAGATAAGCCGGGTTCGAGTAGTAGTAGAAGCTATATTTAAAATTAAAAGATTTAAGTTTTAGGCTAAGTATATACGACTCGGTAATCTATACGAATAAACTAGCCGGCCCTATTAGTACTATATTATAAGATTAGTAGACGGGGTTAATTATTATTAATACCTATATTAACGATTTTATCGTAATAAGTAAAAGCGAGGTAGGCTTAGAAAGTCTAATTAAAGACTTCTACTAGAATAGTATTAAAGTCGAGGTAATAAGCGTTCCGGCCTAATACTTTAGAATAAAAATCGTAAACTACGCTAATAGTAGTATAAGCCTAGTTTAAGATAAATACTAGGAGCGAATTCTAGAGCGATTAGGTATAGCTAATTATAAACTAATCTAATCCCTAGGCCTTAAGACTATATAAAAGCTTATTAACCCCGATTATAGAGAGGATTAGGTCGGTCTAAAAGAGGCCGTAGTATTTAGATCCGAAATAAGGTCTTTATAATATACTATAAATATAATATACCTAAATATAGTATATAATATTAATATCTTAATAAAAGGGCTAAAAGTACTTAGGGTCGACTACTATAGAATAGTTAAAATTTTACTAAAATATATTAAAAGAATAACGAATATAAGGATAACCTATAATTAATTAGGGTTCGACTATACTACCGATAACTAAATAAAGTTATATAAATACTAAGATACTAACTTCGGGGTACCCGACTCGAAAAATACTATAAGATAGGTAGTAATAATTACTAGTAGGGCTATAAACTAATTAGTAAAGAAATAGACTATTATAATAATATCCTTAGGAGAATCTAAATATATATTAATATTATTACTAAATAGAGAACTAGCTTAGATTTAAAATATACTTAAAAATTTAGGAATACCCTTATTAGAAGGGAAACTTATCCTAGTATTTACGGATAACGAGGTAGTAATTAAAATAGTATCTAACCTTTAAATAGTAAGTAGAATAATTTATATAAGAAAATATTATTATTACGTAAAATAAGAAGCCGAGGATAACTATATTATAATTAAATTCGTACCTAGTATAAAGTAAATTATAAATAATTTAATAAAGTATTTAAGCCGAGAAGTATTTAAAACTTTCTAATAGTATCTAAAAATAGAAATAGTAATTCCGGCTTTATTAGTATTAAGTAATTAAAAGCTATTCCGGAGTATATTTAAGTAGATTAGTTATATAGCTAGCCGATAGTTTAATCTAAAAAAGAGTATAATAACTTTATTTAAAGAGACTAGTTATAAATAGATTTAGGCGGGGTTAAACCCTATCTAGATCTAACTAATAGCTAGTAGCGCTAGCCGGATACGCTTATCCGCCTCTTTAAAAAAAGGTTTTCTAGTACTTAAGAGCTAAAAACTCTTCTTTATAGATTTTATATAGTTAATATAGCTTCGTAAGGAGATAGATTAATTAAAGATTAATTAAGAACGCTTAAGAATAGTAGTAATCGTATATTCTAGAGAAGTATCTATCCGTTCTAAGCTATATCTAGCTAGATCCGAGCGGATCTAACTAGATCCGAGCCGTTCTAGGCTAGATCCGACCCGTTCTAGGCTAATCCGAACCGTTCTCAGCCAGTTCTAACCTTTCTAGCACTCGACAAAACAACACAAAGATATTATTTATATATTATTAAAACGAGGTAGGGGCGCCCGATAGACTAAAAAGGGTAACTAACTACTCGAAAGATCTTAATCTAGTTCTAAAGGCTATTTTCTACTTATCTCTTTTATATATCCTAAGATAGTAAAAAGCCGATATAATATCGACTTTAGAAATCTACTTAGAACTAGCTATCTACTATAAGGTCTCCGATATAAAGGGTATCGGATAGGTATCGTATTTCGATATAATATTTAACTTTTAATAGTTTATATAAAAGCGTAAGCGATTTCCGGGTTTTTTTACGAAGAGGACTAGAGTAATAGCTAATAAAGAAGAGGCCCTTATAAAGCCCTAATCTAGTAGTTTATATAGAGTTTTCCGTAGAACTAGAAGCTCTTCTCTAGATATCGAATATAAAGGTATTTTTAGAATAGTAGTATCCGGAAATATATTTCTTTTATAATCTAAACTAGGGCGAGAAAGTAGTAGTTTTTTAGCTTTCTTTCTATTAAATACTTCGATAAAAGGGAGTAATTAAGTAAGGGCTTCGAAATAGGGGTTATTTTCTTCTTTAATTATAAGGGCTTTCTAAATATCTACGAGGGAAACTAAAAAAACGTATATAAGTAGTTTTTCTTTTAAAATTTTAATTAAAAGGGTTTTAAAACTAGTAGAAGAGATTTAAATAATTTTAAAGTCTATAAATACCGGTACTATAAATATCTTAAATTTAAAAGGTTTTCGGATAATTATAGTATCGGTAGCGGGGCAAAGAGAGGTATTATAGAACTATAACTACCTTTTTCCTAAAATTATAGAATTAGACTAGCTAGGAATTACGTAGGCCTAGATACCTTCGCGAAAACTACTTATATCTAATTTAAAATAAGTTATCTAGGATATAGTAGGCTAGAGGTCTTTAGATTAGTTAATAATCTACTAAAGGTAGCGGGGCTAGATCGGGTAGAAGGAAACTCTATATTTAATAGAAGCTCTATCGGATATTATAATAAAACTATAATAACTAGAGTCGATAAAGGGTTTTATATTAGATTTATTATTTATAATAGTATCTATATAAGTACCCTCCTCTTCTAAAAAGGCTAGGGGTTAAGCGGGGATTTCTAAGGGTTCTAGATACCTTAAATCGAGATTTTAACTTAAAGTTATTCTTTTTACGATTCTAAATTTTTTAAGTTATCCGAAAAGATCTCGACGATTTTAAGGCTTTTTTTAATTTTCGTAATTTTAGTAGGGGCTTTTATAGAAAGGGCTAGGTTTTCTCGGATAGCCCCTAATATCTAGGGCTCTTCTAGGGTTAGAATAGGGTTTCTAATATAAGCCCGGGTCTAAATAAAAGTAATAAAATAAGAAGTATATAAATAGCTTTTCTAAGTATAGTAGAAGTAAAAACCGAGTTAGAACTTTTCTTCTTTTTCTTTTAGGATTAGGTAACCCTTAGAGATCCTAGAAAAGAATTCTTAATTTATAAGGTCTTTATAAGAGGTCTAGGTAGTCTAGGAAGACCCCCGAGTCCGGAACTAGCTAATAAAAGCTTAGGGGAAATTCGGCGAAGTATAAGAAAAAGAATAGTACTTCTTATAATAGGCTAGGCCTTCTAAATCCGAAGTAAATCCTAAGAAGGTCTTAATATACGAGGTATAGGTCTAGGGTTTCTTTTAGCTAATTAAAGCTTTCTAGAAATTTAAAGAAATATTCCCCTCTAAATACGAGATTTTTATACCCTTTAAGGTATTTATAAATTCGGCTTCGGCGAGGAGGTATTCGAATTTCGGGAAATAGAAAGTAAATAAATATTTTTTTTTTTTTAGAGTTTATCTTAAACCCTAATTATTTCGTTAAAATTTATATAAATTAATTCTAAATAAATTAATAAATTCGAAAAATTTATAAGTTTT
The DNA here is from genome assembly GCA_026745395.1 of Tympanopsis confertula. Lineage (NCBI taxonomy): Eukaryota > Fungi > Ascomycota > Sordariomycetes > Coronophorales > Scortechiniaceae > Tympanopsis > Tympanopsis confertula. The sequence continues at coordinate 2,864 of JAOYNU010036085.1, read as the reverse complement.
TATTTTTCTATATTTTAAATATAAGTAAATACGAAAATCTAAACTAAGGATTCTATCCTACTATAAATATAATAGAATAAAGTAAAAAAAGTACTAATAGAAGTTCTATTAATACCGATTTTAGCCCGAGTTTCTAGAAATTAGGCTTTAAAATCCTTCTATTTCCTAGTAAAATAGGGGATATCTAAGAAAGCCTTTTTAAATTAGAGATTCTCGGGGGTCCCGGCCTATTCCGGTACTAAAAAGGCTAGGGGGCCCGGGGAGCCTTAAAGGCTTTTTATAGTTAATTTTAAAAGTTCTAGATAACCTCTTCCTACGTAGTTTACGAGGCGGCTATCTTATTTATATTAGCCTCTAAATAGGATAGATACTAGGCTTAAATATCCTAGGGGTCTATCGTAGGGTCTCGTAGGTTTTCTAGGGTTCTAGATTTCTTAAATATCTCTAGATCGTAGAGTCTTTATTAGAATAATAACTTATCGTAAAGTATACTCTATTTCCTAGAAAATTCTACTAAATAGAGAGTTCTAATCTTAGAATACGAAAAAGAATATATTAGAAGAGTTCTAGGAAGTTCGTAGAGTTTGAAAAGGCCTAGAAGTCGTCTAGGGCTTTTTTCGTAGAGAGTCTAGGGGCCTAGATATCGTCTAGGGCTTTTCTAAAGGTTCTAGGGGCCTAGATATCGTCTAGGACTTTTCTGGGTTTTTAAAAGATTTAAAATAATATAACGGTCTACATAAGAGGTAAACCTTTTTATATAGAATAAGATTATATTCTAAACTAAAGAAAAGAAGAGGAAGAAGAAGACTTTATAAGAGGCGTAGGGTTCTTTATATATAGCGAAGGACCCCCTCGGGGTCCGGAGAGGTCCCGGAATTCGCTACTATCGAAAGATTCGCTACTATCGAAAGATAGTAAAGGGTTTTACTACCTAAAGTCCTAGAATTTACTACTCTAGACTATTTAGTTTAATAATTAGGTTATTTAATCGAGAATAAGTTTATTAGAGTACTTAAGTTCTTCTAGTTCTAGTAGTAGTAATTTCTTATCGATTTAACTAGTATTCGTAGGGCTAGGCGGCGGCGAAGATAACGGGGTACGACTACGTATAGGGTTACGACTGCGTGTAGGGTTTCGTACGATTAACGAGGGTGTAGCCGAGGCTTCGGAATGGTCTTAACACTTTACAACTATATCTTTTTATTATTAAAATAATTCTAAGGTTCTTAGGTATCTTTATCTTTATTATATCCTACTTATCTTACTCTATATATATTATGGACTGGCACGAGTATAGTATAATAGATGATATTAGCTGGCTACGTAAGGGATAGAAAAGGTCTTAGATAAAGCTTATAACCTAGGGGTAGAGTCTAGGGAGGATAAAGGAGGTGGCTAGGAGATACGCCTATATAAAGATAGAAGGAGAACCTACTTTAAAAAAGGGGATCTAGCTCTTTATAAATATTATACTACTATTATTATAATAGAAATTTTAATTAATTATACTTTATCTATACTATATTTATATTTTATTTATAATACTTATATATATTAGGATTATAATATCTTTACTCTCTAATCTATATACCCTAATCGCTAATAGGCCTAATAGAATAACTTTAACTTATCTTATAGACTAATAGGCCTTAAGGACTAGAGATATTATAAGAATACTATAAAAATACACCTATAGCTACGAGGTATATAACTTATTAAACTTTATATATAGTAATCCGATATTTAATTATACTTTATATATAATAAACTAAGATAGTTACTACTTATAGCTATTCGGTCGCCTTATAAGATAAAGAAGAAAGAGGATAATAGATAGAATAAAATAGAGGTTTCTTTATTCGGGAAAAGACTAAATTATTTACTATATACCGTAAACCCCCTTATTTTTCTCCTCTTCTCTTTCTAGATCTACTAGTACTCCTAAAAGAAGTAGTTAAAAAATATTACTATAAGTACGCCGTAGTAGTAATAAAAGAATACTAATATTAACTAATTAATAGTATTATAACCCTTAATTTATCTATTTAGCCTAATATCTAGAAGGAGGTAAACCTAAATATATATACTATATAAGTAGCCTAAAAAAAGAAGATAACCCCTAGTTATCTAATAAAACCCGCGTAGTAATTCTATAGACTAGTCTATCTATTAAATTTAAAGGGAACTTAGAGGAGAATAAAAATAATTTTTTATAATAGCTATATTACGCTATTAGCTTATATAAAATTAAAAATAATATTAAGAAGGTAAGCTAATTTTAGAAGATAAACTAGAACTTATTAGACTACGTATATCGCTAGTACTTACGATAACTATATATCTAAGGTTACCTAGAGCGATTTCTAGGGTTCTTAGATTCGGAACTAACTTTATTTTACCTATATAGTAGAGATACTATAGTAGTACTAATAGACTACTAGTCGCGAGAAAATAAGCTATTAATTACCCTAATTTACGATATCGTAAGGATTAAAGCTAAGACCTTATAAGAGTTCCCCGAATACTTCTAGGTATTTATTATCTATTACGTAGCTAATAGAAAAAATAATAAGATTATTATCCCTAAGGCTAGCTCTATTCCCCTTACTTTCTAAGAGCTAAAAAACTTCGCCTTAGCCGAGGAAAGACCCTTATAATAGACCTACTATTTAAGGGATAAAGGGTATAATAACGATTATAATAGGGACTTAAGGTATAGAGGTACTAAGAGATCTTATAATATACCGGGAGGCCTATTTATAAACCTTTTAAATACTTAGAAAAAGGATACAGTGGAACCTCGATTATAACATATGGTCTTGACACAGCCTTACTTAACATATCGCGAGGATATCGTATAAACG
>JAOYNU010035974.1:0-12536 GCA_026745395.1 Tympanopsis confertula | reverse complement strand
CTAGAGCGTGAAAAGAGAATAATAAGGGGTTTATAATCTACGGTACTGTAGAAAGATTCTACGTGCAGGATTCATTTACACGATAATTATATATAAGAAGCCTTTTATAACTCGATAGAAGAAGATTTAAGGAAAATAGCTCCGTATAAGACCTTTAGATATAGGGGATAAGGGCTGGTAAGTAGTAGAAAAACTAAAGAAGGCTTTTATAGAAGTTAGCGTACTAGCCTACTTCTAGCTTAAGTACTTTATCCGTATTAAGACCGATATTTTAGATTTTATAATTAGAACTATCCTTAGCTAGAAGTAGCCTATAGGGGTATAGGCCTTTATAACTTTTATATCGAGGAAACTTAAGAATACTAAATTATACTACGATACTTTAGATATAGAACTTCTAATTATTTACGAGAGTTTTAAGATTTAGAAGTACTACTTTATATATATTTTAGTATTTATAAATATAAGAATAGATTATTTAAATATTAAATATCTACTATTAAAACTTTAATTATCTCTAAAATAAGTAATAGTATTATTATACTTAATTCTTTTTAACTTTATAATTACTTATCTTCTAGGGTAGAAGAACCTAGTAGATCCTCTATCGCGAAAACTAGATTTTATTAACCCTATAGAGAGAAGAAAAACGAGATAGGCTATTATATTTTAATTCTAATTATATTTTATAAATAAAAATACTATATTATAGAAGTATATTAAATATATAGTAATAATATTAAATAGTTTTATTAAATATTACCCCGTTATAGGATACTCTTTTTAAATTAAAACTAGTACTCTAGTAGTATATTATAAGTTTTTTTAAATTAATACCTCTATATCTAGCCTAAAGAAATAGGACTTTCGAGGCTAGTAATAGGATATCTAAATAATAATATAGTAATTTAAATATATATTTTAGGTTTTCCTACTACTAGGGAAGATAATCTATAGTATCTTCCGTTATCGATAGGGAGGAAATAACTAATTTTACCCTTAAAGAAGATAGTAAAATAGTATATATTATACTCTTTAACTTAAATCTATAATTAGACTTTATTAAAAATACTATATTTAAAGATATACTCCGCGAGGTATATTAAAAAGATACTTTTATTACTAAATAGAGATAGTCCTAGATATTTTATATTAAAAACGTATCTAGGAAAACTAGATCGACTATTTAATTTAAAGAGTATAGTCTACTCTATCGGAATAGTAAAGTATATACTTTAGATAGTCTAAAAGCTAAAATATTATACTTATACTATAATAACCCGTATACTAAGTACTAAGGTATATCTAGGATAGTAGCTCGTATTAAAAGTATATTTTTCTAGCCTAATATTAATAAGGATACTAAATAGTAAATACGTACTTATAGTATATATTAGGTATCTAAACTTTTATTAAAGAAGTTATATAATTTACTTAAACCCTTACTTATTCTTTAAAGCCTATAGTAAGAGATTACTATTAATTATATTATAGACCTACCCCTAATATCCTCTAAAAGAAGCGGGTACTATAATTTAATTTTAGTAATTATAAATAGATTTATAAAATAAATTAAGTATATCCCCTATTTAAAATATATCTATAGTATAGACCTAGTATAGTTATTTTTAGATAGAATTTTCTAGTTATATAAGCTACTAATAAGAATAATATCGGATAGAGGTTCGGTATTTATAAGTAAATAGTAATCTAGTTTTTACGACCTTTTATTTATTAAAAGAAAGTTAAGTATTAGCTTCTACCCCTAGACGGATAGGTAAATAGAGAAATAAAACTAAGTCCTAGAATAATATTTTAGAAATTACTATTCGAAGTATTAAAATAACTAAGATAATTAGCTACTACTAGCCTAGGCTATATATATTATATCTAAGTATTTAGTAATAAAATAAACCCTAGCGAAACTTTTATTTAAGTACGAGCTATATATACCTTATAATACTATAAGAATACCGTATAAATATACTAAAGAAATAGAGAACCGAGTAGAGATTATAATAAAAATTAAAGACTTTATAAGAGAAGTTTTACTAAAAATATAAGTATTTATATCTCGATAGTATAATAAGAAATAAAAGGAGTATTCTTTTTAAGTTAACTAATAGGTTTTATTAAATACGAAAAATATTAACCTCTTATAACTATATCGAAAACTAAGACTTAAATAAATAGGCCTATATTAAATTAAATTAATTAAATCGTCTAGAAACGCTATCGAACTAAACCTTCTATTAATAATATATATTTACGGCGTATCTAATATATAAAGTTTTAAACTTTATATTTATAAGTTTAATAAAATCCTAGAGATACTATTAGATAAACTTTTTAATAGAGAAACTATATATAAGGTCGATTTTATCGTAGATTATAGAGGTAATAGAAATAATAAACTATATAGAGTAAAATAACTAGGATATAATAAAAACGAAGATACCTAAGAACCCTAAAAATACTTTAACGATAAAAAAATATAATAGGAGTATAAGGAAAAATAAAGAAAATTCTAAAAAAGAGGTAAATTACGAATTATAGAATAAAAATCTATAGAGGTATTATAAAAATACCGCTATAATATAAGGAAAAATAATACGATAAAATAATATATTATTAAGAGCTATATAATATAGCTATACTTATTATATAATTAGCTAATAGGCTATACTTATTAGATACTAGAAGAACGATCCCTAGCTCCTAGAGCCCTAGAGGTATCCTTACCCTTACCCTTATCCTTACCTTTACCTTTACCCTCGCCCTCGCCCCTACTTTTATTATTATTAATTAGACCTATTAGGTAGTTAAGACGGCTATAGACGTATTCTATATACTTATTTAGCGTATCTAGTAGAGTCCTAGTAATACGATACTCTAAACCCTCGAGATAGTCGTAGAGCTTATTATAGTTATTATTACTATTATTATTATTACTATTATTATTATTATTACTACTACCGCCTCTTTTATAGATCCTAGTAGCGTCCGTAATAGTCCTCGTAGTTAGTATACCGAGACGGGGGAGAAGGGTATATATAGTAAATTTTTTATCTATATTAGTTTAGTAATAACTATAGAACTAATCCTAGGCGTTAGTAATCTCTAAACTAGATATCTAGTCGTAGCGGTACCTACTATAGTTACCTATATATTAGTAGTACCGATACTTAATTAAACGCGCTAAAGGATATATATTAGCGGCGTATCTAAAGTATATAAATAGAATAAGATATATATAACTAAAAAGGATAAAATAGTACTAATATCTAGTAGTATTAATCTAATAGCCCTAATCTACGAGTTTCTAGACGTATTAGGTATATAGTAGAACGTTCTCGGAGAGTTTAAAATACTATATTAGTAAAAGAGATACTATAAGAAAAAGTAAGTAAAAGGTATACTATATAGGGCTTATAAACTCGTATCGAGGACGTAGAGGAGGAGTAACTACTATATAAGCCGACTACTTAATATTATACTAAGGTATAAGTACGATATTATTATTATTATTATTATTATTATTATTATTATTATTATTATTATTATTATTACCTTTAGAGACTAATAGTAGATAATATAGCGAATTATAAGTATTATTAGTAATAGTAGTATTAGTAGAACTATATTCTCCCGGTATTATTATAGTATTTTTAGCTATTTTTACTTTTTTCTTAGCCTCTTCTTTACGCCTAGCCGCCGCCTCTCTTCTCTTATTCTCTTCTTCTTTCTACTTAGCCTTTTCCTCGTTTTTCTTATATACTACCTCCTCTATAGTTTTACGAATAGTTACCGAGTAAGATATAATAATAATAGTACTAGTACTAAAGAAGAAGAAGATAAATAAAAAGAACCTACGAGAAAAAAAGGAAAAAAATATATATAAAAAAGAATTATAAGATTTAAATAAGTAGTTATACTATTATTATAAGAATTTATATAAAATAGAAAGAATAATTATTAAATTACCCCTAACCCTTAGAAAAATTTAAAAAGTTATTATATATTATTAATTTTAAGTTTTATAAAGTATTTTCTTATTTAAAAGAAAAAAGTATACGATATATTAACTATACCTTAATTATATTATAGTAATACCCTATTAGAAGAATAATATTAATTTATAATTACTATATATAATAAGTATATCGGGGCGACCTATTAGTAGAGGGGGTATTCTATTATAGACTAGTACGAGTATAGTATAGTAGATAGTACTAGCTAGCTATATAAGGGATAAAAATAGTCTTAGATAAAGCCTATAAATTAGGGATATAGTCTAAAGGGGATAAAGAAGGTAGCTAGGAGGATACGCCTATATAAGGATAGAAGGGGAACCTACTAGAAAAAAGGGATCGGGCTTTTTATAAAGGTTATACTACTATTATTATAATAGAAGCTTTAATTAACTATATACGATCTATACCGTATCTATACCTTATCTACGATACGTTTATATACTAGGATTACGACGCCTTTACTCTCTAACTTACGTACCCTAATCGCTGAAAGGCCTAACACTTTTACAAGTTAGTTCTAGACTTAAGGGCTTTCCTAGACTACCTAGACCTCTTATAAAGACCTTATAGACTAAGAACCCTTTTCTAGGATTGTTGACGGCAACGCGCTGCAAAATAGCAGTTTAGGGTGCCGATAGACTTTTATTAATTAGATAACGAGAGTAAGCTAAAACGAAGCTCTCGTAGGATTAAGGTAGGGCTTCCTAGCTCGTAATATAGTTACGTACCTATAGTATAACTTCTTAAGTCTAATAGGTCTTACCTTATAATATTACCCCCTCTTTCTCTCTCTTCTTTCTATAGTATTAAATATCTACTATCGTACTTTTAAGCGCCTAGTTTTTATTAGATAGCGCTCTCTCGGTCCGTCGTTCTACTAAATACTCCCCTACTTCGCTTCCTAGTTATTTAAAGCCGTAGTACCCTTAATATTTTCTAGGCTCGTAGGAGTAGGGGTTTCGTAGCTTACTTATTTTACCTATATAATATATTTATTCCGTTATTTCCTAGTATATAGGATCGCCTCTACTCGGAATTCGTATTCTCTATCGATTATAATTAGTAGGGTTATTTTATCGTAAAGCTATTATAATAGTAGGCCTTCGTATTCTACTAAATATAAGAGGTCCGAATAGAAGTAATTATAAATACTAGTAGGGATATTTAATTTATAGATATTCGGCGTAATTATATTTATAATAGTATATTTCGTATATTATTAGTCTAGTTTCTTATTTAAATACCCCGTTTAGATATTTCTAAAATCTAAATATACTTTATCGCCTATTTTAAAGTTCTCGGCGGTATATTTATATTAATTAGTTTACTTTTCTATTACCTATTAACTATCTACGAGAGTAGTAGTTACCTATTATTAAACCTCTTAGAGCTTTAAAATTATACTTTTAGTAGTAGTATATTTACTACCGGCTTAACTCTATTTTTTATCTATTTAAATCGGGTTTATATTATAATTATAAGTAGTAAAAAAAGGTAAAACGCCTCCTCTTATATACTAGGGCCAGTTACTAAAAGCTAACTAAACTACTAGTAACTAAGTAGCCTAGTCCTATTAGCTAAAAGTAATATAATAGTATAAGAACTACTATACTTCTTAATTTATCCTTTTAGTAATACTATTAGTTTACGGATAGTAGGTAATTAAGAGCTTTTTTTCGATTTTTAGTAGCTCGTAGAAGTATTTCTAGAAACTATTAATCTATTACCTTCTTTTATTTAAGATAATTAACTCGGGGAGTCCGTAATATATATAAATATAGGTTAGGAATACTTTAATTATATTAACTATTTCCCCTATTCGTAATAATATTAGTATAGGGCTTCTAGAAAAGCGGTCTATAACTACTAATAGCTACTCGTAACCCTATTCGTTTAATAAATATATTATAAAATATATTAAAATAGAGGCCTAGTTTTATACCGGTATCGGTAGGGGTTATAGTAAATTATACTTCTTTTACCTCTAGATCTTATTTTTACTATATATCGAATAGGTTTTTATATATTTACGAGTATTTATTCCGAGACCTAGCTAGAAGAATTATCGTACGAATATAGAAATAAGGGTTTTATAGCTAGGGTATTCTCCGATAGCTAAGTCGTAATACTATTAAATTAGGGCTATACGGAGAGGTTCGTAGCTTAAGATCTATAGTTTACCGAATAGAAAGAGTTAAGATTTATCGACTAAGGCTTCCGAGATCTAAACTATCGTAGGGGGTACGAGCTTCGAAAGAAATATTAGTACTTTTTCTAGAACTAGTTATATTAGTTCTTTATATAAAAGGTCTACTACTTTTATAATTTCTTATAAGTTTCGAAATTCTAGTTAGCGAAAAGGTTAAATTTTAGTATTTATTTCTAAAATTATTACGATAAGGTCTTAAGTTTCTTTCTAGAGCTATAGATATTAATTTTTAGTATATTTAAAACTATTATTATAGGTATCTATATATAAGAGAGTATTTAGGATTTATAATAGTTTACTTAACCTATAAACTATTTTCTATTAAAGTAGTACTTCTAGTAATTCTATCTAGTATATTTAGTATTCCGATAAATATCTTTTCTTATAGAAGTATTCTAGGTTTTTATAATCTATAATTATTATTAAAAAAGTTAATTTATATAGTTTTACCTACTATTTAGTAATTCCGGCGATAATTAAGAGGAGCTCTTTATCGTAAATTAGGTAGTTCTATTCGGCTAGCGATATTTTATATAAAAAAAAGTAATAAGGTACTAAAGAGTATCGTATTATTAAACTAGTTATCCTCTAATAACGAATCTAAAAGTATTATATTCGATTTATATATCTCGGTCTAGGTCCTAATAGATAAGCGCCCGATTAGCTAAGAAATATTCTTTAAAAGTCTTAAAAGCCTCTTATATAGCTTCTAACTATACGAATACTATATCTTTCTTTATAAACTAGTAAAGCGGGTTCGTAAACTTACTAAAATCCTATATAAACTTATAATAGTAATTAATAAAACTAATAAATCCCTTTATACTTTTTATACTTATAAGAGCTTCTTATTCGTAGATAGTAGCGATTTTAGTAAGATCTATTAATACGCTTTCTTAAATTATAATAATTAAATTAAAATACTTAATACTTTTAATTTTAAATTTATACTTCGAGATATCTAAATATAAGCTAGTTTTTTCGAGATATAAGAGTACTTCTTTTACTTAAGTCCGATATTCTTCGAGAGTACTATCCGTATAGATAAGGATATTATCTATATAAGCTAAAATATAATAGTTAAGAAAATTATAAAAGACCTAATTTATAAAGTATTAGAATATAGAAAAACTATTTATAAGACTAAAAGGGGTAATAACCTATTTAAATAAACTATATTATATATAAAAGGCCGTTTTCTAGATATCTTTATTAGCTATACGGATTCGATAAAATACTACTCTTATATCGAGTTTCGTATACTATTTAGCTATTTTAATCTAATATAAGGTCTCTCCGATTAGTAGTAAAAGGTAATAATCGCGTTTTATAAAACTATTTAGAGCCTTATAATTAATATAGAATCGTAACCTTTTACCGGGTTTATAAGTAAATAGTATAGGAATAGTAGTAGCTAATTAATTAGTATATATAAAACCTTTTTCTAGGAGGTCTATTAAGGTCTTTCGTAGTACGAGAAGCTTATCTCGCGATATACTATATAGGGGTCTTTATAATACTCTTAGGTCCCTCTTATCGGTTCTTTTAACTAATTCGATATTTATATCTAGTTTATTTTAGTAAAGTAGTAGTTTTTCTCGATCGTATATAAAAATATCCTAGAATTAAATATATTAAAATAATAGGTATTTATAAATTTACTCTAGTATTAGTTCTTTCTTATTCTTAAGAGTATATTCGATATCCTTTAAATTAGTAGCGAAGATTTTAGAAACTCTCGGATCTTATCTTTTCGCGCGCCGGATCTTAGTAGTTATAATAACTATAATTACCGGTTTAGTATTATAAATAAGCTTTTTCGAGTAATAGATAATAATTTCGGAGTTTAAAATAAAAGTAGTATTTACTAATTTATTATAAATAACCCTATTTTCTATAAGCTATAAGAGCTCTAGTATTAGGTCTTAATTTACTTTTACTATATAATAAGCGTATTAGTAGTACTAATAATAGCTTTCGATATCTATTTTAAAGTAGACTATTTTATCTATAATTCTAGTAATTCCGGTAATTCTTTTTAATATTCTAGGTTCTATTTTAAAATAGAGAAAATTTAAACGGTTTACTAGTTTATTACTAATAAAATTACTAGAAGAATAACTTAAATTAAATAAATACTTCGTATAGTTTATCCGATTAATTATAATATCTATTTTAAAAAAAGTAGATTTATTTTTTTAGTTTTTTCCTAGTATTTTTAGTATTTTAATTAAGTTTTTTTATACTCCTATACGCGATTTAGTATAGGAGTAACTAGTTTTCTAGCTCTTTAGTAGTAGTATTAAAAATAAGTTTAATATAAGTAGTAGTAATCTTAATAAGGGTTTTTCTACTCTTCTAAAGAATACTTAAGTAATAAAAAGTAATAGTATAATCTAGATATCCGTAATAGAAGTAAGTATTAGCTATTTTTCGGCGTAATATTTCCTCTTATATTACCTATTTCGAGTACTTTCTACGATATTAAAAGTCTAAAAAGAGGCTTAAGCCGATAGGGTATCTATTTAAGTTCGGCGTATTCCTACGAGTATATTAAATAAAAACTTATATAAGAGCGATATTTAAATCGATATCTATAAGGTTATAAGGTAGAGGAGTAGTAGGGGTAGTAATAGTAGTATTACTACGAGTAGGAGATAATAAATATAATATAATATAGATAGTAGAAAGGGCTTTTAATATCTATAGATTAACCTAGATATAGTAGTAGTATTAAACTTATTCTATAAGCGTATTTTTAATAGTTTTACCGATAGTAGTACTTCGAATTAACTAATTTATACTATAATAGGGGTTATTAATCTTAATACTTTTAGCTTATTTTAAGTTATTAGTTTCTATTAGTAGGTATTCGAATTTAGTATAGTAAATATCGAAATCCGAGGTTCTTTATTTTAAATTAGTTTATTTAGTATAAACGGCGTATTTATAGTCGGGGTCGGCGTAGAGGCGATTTAGATAGGTCTAGATATTCGAGAGTAGTAGTATATCTTTTTTAAATTTAATACTAATAAAAAAAGTATAATTTATATTAGCTAAGTTTTTTAAAACTATAAAGAGAGTAGCGATATAACTAAAGACGCCTCCGAGTATATTTCTATCGATTTAGAGTTTTATATAAGTTTTACTTTACTAGTTTTAATACTCTAATTTAGAACTATTAAACTTAGTAAGCGGGGGTAGATAAGTATATACTTCTATAATAGTAGGTATAAGGAGTAGAATAGAAAGTATTAGTAAAATAAGTATAGAAATAAATAGATTTAAGGATCTAGGTAGTAATATAAGTAACCTAGTATTTATAATAATATTAGTATTAGAATTAATATCGTTAGGGTTTATTATAAAGGTAATTAGAAATCGGAAAGTTTTATTAAAAGTATAGATCGCCTAATAGAAGCTCTTATTAACTTAATATTAATTAACTCGTAAAGCGAGGAATTCGGAAGTATAAGGTATTTAATTAGAAGCCTAAATAATTTAAATAGAAGCCCGGATAGTTTATATAAGAGCCTAGATAGCTTAATCGGAGGTATACGGATTACTTAATTCGGAAGTATATAAAGTACTTAAATTAATTAACTTATTAATAATAAAAAACGGAATTTCTAAAGAAATTAGATTATTAATTTAGAAACTAATAAAAACTTAAAAAAAAGTAATTTAATTAATTATTAATAGTAATACGCTATAAAATAGTAGTTTAAGGTACCGATAGACTTTTATTAATTAGATAACGAGAGTAAGCTAAAACGAAGTTCTCGTAGGATCTAAGGTAGGGCTTCCTAGCTCGTGATATAGTCACGTGCCTATAGCATGACCTCTTAGGCCTAACGGGTCTTACCCCGTAACAAGGATCTCTAAAAGCCGCCTAACCCTAAAAGAGAAATAAAAAAAGTTCTAACTCGGTTTATACTTCTACTATATTTAGAAGGGCTACTTATACGCCTCCTATTTTATAGCCCTAACCTAGACCCGGGCTTATACTAGAAACCTTATTCCGATTAGAGAAGCCCTAAAAGAGCCCTAGATATCCGGGGCTATCCGAGAAACCCCGGCTTTTACTACGAGAGCCCTTATTAAAACTACGAAAGCTAAAAAAACTTTTAAAATTATCGAGATCTTCTCGGACGACTCGGAAGATTCGGAATCGGAAATAAAGTAATTTTAAGTTAAAATCTCGACTTAAAGTCTTTAAAACCCCTAGAAATCCCGGCTTAACCCCTTACCTCTTTAGAAGAAGAGGGTATTTATATAGATACTATTATAAATAATAGATCTAATATAAAACCTTTTATTAACTTTAATTACTAAAGTTTTATTACGATATCCGATAGAGCCTCTATTAAATATAGAATTACTTTCTACCCGATCTAGCCCTACCGCCTTTAGTAGATCGTCGATTAACCTAAAGACCTCTAGCCTACTATATCCTAGATAGCTTACTTTAAGTTAGATATAGGTAGTTTTCGTAAAAGTATCTAGGTTTATATAATTCCCGGCTAGTCCGATTCTATAATCTTAGGTAAAAGAATAGCTAAAATAAAGCTAGAATTTAAGAAACTTAAGGGATCCTTAAACTATAAAAAGTAGGCTTCTAATATAGAAACTCTACTAATTTATAGAGAACTCTAGGAATATATAGAGAATTCCGAACTTCCGGATATCCCTATTACGAGATTTTCCGAAGCTAAAAAAGCTAGAAAAAAGAAGTATATCCTAGTATAGGCTATTATCTCTACTTACTATAAATAAGGGCCTAGAAGCCTAATTTAAGAAATAAAAGACGGGTTTAAAGCCTAGAAAGTTCTATAAGAGAACTACTACTTTTAGGGGTATTTATACTACCTCTCTACTACTTAAGACCTATTACGACTCTTAGTTAAAAATAGAAATATAGAAGTATACTTTACCTCGTTTAATAATTATATCTTTAAACTAAAAGCCGAAAAACTCGAAATCCCGGAAACCGTAGCTATTATATAGCTTATAGAGAAATTACCCTTTTATTTTAACGAAAGAATAAGGTAAATTAATAATTCTTTCTCTTAGAATAGAGAAAACTATAACCTAGAAAAAGTTATAGCTTTTTTTTACGAAAAAAACTAAAAAAACCCTATCCGAAGCCCTTTTTATTAAAAAAGGGGGAAATAAACCTTACTATTTTTACTATAAATTTTAGGGGTATATAGATACTAGTTACTAGGTTCTTTACCCGGAAAAAAGACCGGATAAATTTAAGAAAATAGAGAAAAGACCTAGAAAAGATCTAGATACTATAGTCGAAGCCTATCTTAAAAGGTAAAAGAAAATCGAAAAAGAACTAGAAAAGACCTTTACGCTATTAACTACTACTATAACTAACGAAGAACTACTTAAAATATTAAATAATATCGAAGTAGAAAACGAAGTAAGTACTAAATATTCCTATTTAGAAAAGAGAAATTCTAAAAATATTCTAGTAAGTATAGAGAAAGAAAAAGTCTCTTATATAGAAGGAAACTCTCGATTTAGAATTAGTTTTATACTTAATAGTAGTACTACTACTTATATAATTAATAATAAAGATTAGTTTTTTACTTTATATAAATCCTATAAAGAAATAGGGTAGGGTAATTATACTAAACTAAATATAGAACTAGAAGGAATTATATATATTAAAATTAATAATACTATCTTAAAACTAGAAAAAGTCTTCTACGTACCTAAGTTTAATATAAATATTATTAGTCTTAGAAAATTTAAAAGAATATATTTAGTAATAACTACTAAGTATTATAGATTATAGTTATAGAAAAATAATACTCTAATAGGAACTTCTAAAGAAGAAAAAGGCCTATATACTATACTAGTAGATATAATAAAAATAACAAATAAAAATAAGATATTAAAAGTTAAAAAAGGTATTAACTTAAGCTAACTTTATTAAAGATTAAATTACGTAAACTATAAAATAATAAAACTAATAGAAGATAATAATAATATTTACTAAGCCTACCTAGATAGAAAATTTAAATTAAGACCTAATAAAATAAATACTAATAAAAAAGAATAGGAATTACTAGAAAAAATTAGTAGTAATATATATAGACTTTTAAGTATACTTATATATAATAAATATAAATACTTCCTTACTTTTCTAAATATAAAATCTAAGTACTTAGATATAAAACTCCTAAAGTATAAAGACGAAGTTATAACTACGTTTACCGAATATAAGAATAAATATAAAAATCTCTTAAATAAAAGAATTAAAATCTTTAATATAGATA
>JAOYNU010035863.1:0-12540 GCA_026745395.1 Tympanopsis confertula | reverse complement strand
GCCGCAATAAAGAGCAGCCAGTTGCTTAAGTTCTTTATTGCTGTAGTTGTTTGGCAGGGTAATGTGTACGAGTTTACTTGGAGCGGCACGCTTAATCCGGGCGAATTTAAAATACCGGTAGCTACCGGCAATTGGGGTACTGATTACTTTATGCCCCCGGTGAGCGGTACCGGAATTGCTGGCACCCAGGCCATATTCATTCCAGGTGGTAACCCCGATAACAAATGGAAAATTACCGAAGCAGGAAGTTATAAAGTTACAGTAAACCAGCTTTACGAAACCATCAGGATCGAAAAGCAATAAATGAGAAAACAAAGAGCTGCTCTGCAAAGCGGCTCTTTGTTTTTATAAATTCGAACTCATCCTCAAGACGGGTATGCATTAGCCCTCTACCTCGCTGCCTGTAGTTTATATATTTAATCTGTCCCATAGTTCTCTTAATCTTATCTGCTTTTAATTCACGTTCAGTCACAATTTCATCTTTCGCATTCTGGCATGTGCAGCAACCTTCACCTTATGAACTTAAAGCAATATACAAGTGAATTAAAAGAAGTATAAATCCGGAACCTTCTATAAATCAATGATTTTCCTTTCTGATTCATGACTCTTTATGTCAATTTTTGAGGCAGTTTGAAGCTTATACCCGTACTCTTCTTCTGGTATGGTTTTTAGCTGTTTTAATCTGAAAATGTACCTTACTTGTTATAGATTATCACAAACCAAAAACAACTGTACCCTGTAAATAGATGAGCCTATCATACATCTGAAACAGTTTCCTGTTACCGGTATAACGCTTTTCAAAAGCTGTAAACAAATTTCAATAGCATTATCATTCACAACTACATAATTTTCTTCGCCTTTGTATTCATCTGTGGTGTCCTCACCAACCGAACCCTTGTGTTATCTGTCACTAAGGTGCGATGTGATATGGGTAGGCAACAAAGGCTACATCAAGTTGCTGTTGGACAGTTAATCAGGCCGAACTATTTCAAAATGAAAAAGAGACGATTCAATAGTACCTGCGTCTTCATAAAGTGCAGATCAGAGTAAAACCATTCAGGAGATAAAATCATTGACAGAGTGTATGAAATCATTGGATTTTTATATCAGCACTATTGGAACGTAAGCGGCAATACTCTTATAATCCGGCTACACGCAACAGGCATTTAAGAAGGGGAAAGCCAATAGTCAGGAAACCGGTTAATCAATGAGTCACTCCCGGCAGCAATAGCTGCCGGGAGTGACAAATGAAAAAATAACTACGATACGGCTGCAAGACGCTTGTGTTAGAAGCGATAATGAGGATAATTTTTAATTTCTATTTAATGTTAAGCTGATTCTTCTGGCAGTTCATTTGATTTTGTTGGCAGGCAGTTGCTGAAAAAGGCTGTGTGAGAGATTGTGTTATGAAGACAAGCAAAAAACTCATTTTAATTGATGATGACCATAGCAACAACTTTATGTGTTGCCAGGTGTTGAAGAAATTGTGTGCTCCTGTACTGGCAGACATCCGCGCTTTTACGCTGGTTCACCAGGGTTTGCAGCGCATTGAAGAGGAACTGGCCAGCCCACGAAGCCAGGTGGTTTTGTTTTTAGATATCAATATGCCCTCTCAGCTAAATGGATTCGAGGTATTGGACCGGTTGGCTCAGCTTCCTCAGCATATGCAAAACCGGTTGATGGTTTTTATGTTGTCGTCTTCGGACCGTCCTTTGGAAAAAGCAAAGGCAATCGGGTACCGCTTGGTAAATAAATTTATTCCAAAGCCGAAAGCCTGAGAATTACAAGGGAGAATGGTAAATAGGTTTACTATTTAGAAATAGCTCTGGAGCAGTCAGGTATTCCGATACGATCCGTAAATTCCAGTCATATCTCCAATCGCCTACATTAGCCCTTTAGCACCTTGGCAGCTTTTTCCGACAGCAGTACTTCTATCGTTTCCCTCTCCGGTTGAGATATCCGCTTATCTCGGCTGCACAGCCATGTATCATTGCTTACTATACAAGCATCTCTCTGGCGCGTTTTGCATTCCGTCTGATATGGGGTGGCTCTTTGTCCATCATGAAAGCACAATATTATAAAAGAAAAAGCTGCTTTTTGAGAGGGATACGGGGTATTTGGCAAAAAAAATGTGCCTGCTCGTAAAAAATAAAAAAACGGGTTTATTTCCTGATTTTTTTTGCTATCAAAAATTTTGGACTAATTTTACACCATCCAATAGAGTTAAAATTCAATAGACGCTCTGCACTTGTGTTCAGGCAAAATCCAATACAAAATAGGCTTGCTGTTATGTCTGATTTATTTATTATCGACGACGATAAAGTTCTTCTTTTCGCTTTAAAAAAATGGTTTACAAAAAGAGGATACACGGTTACCACCTTTGTCAGGTCGTCAGAATTGCTTGATCGTCTCCAGGTGAACAAGCCCGATTTTATTTTGCTGGATGTATATCTAACCGGCGAACATGGAGGAGAATTGTGTAAGTACCTAAAGAAAGAACAGCACCTCGACTGTGTGATCTATCTGTTTTCTTCTGCTGTACTCACCTACAAAGAATTCGATCATTATAATGCCGATGGTTTTATTCTCAAACGAAAAGGTCTTGATTATCTTACCAGGATCATAGATTCTTATATTCCTGCCGTCCCTGGCGTACAAGAAGCCGAGAATACGATCTGCAGATAAAAGCCATAAAATAGCATCAAAACAAGGAAGGGCGCTTACAAAACAATAATATAACTGTCGCCTATACGGTAGCTGGTTCAGCTTGTGTCATAGAGGGCAATGGGCTATAAGGTATGTGCACGGTGATGGTGGTGCCCTTACCCGGCGTGGAAACAACCGAAAGCCTTCCGCCGTGTTTTTGCACCATTTTGAAAGTAAGTGGCATTCCCATACCGGTTCCCTCACCTATGGGTTTGGTGGTATAAAAAGGTTCAAACATTTTCTGCTGTATTTCTTCGGACATTCCAATACCGGTGTCCTGTATGCTGATATGAAGCCAGTCATTCATTTCTTGAGTAGAAATGATAATTTTTTCATCTCCGTAGTGAGGCTTTGCATTGATGGCATAAATACTATTGCTGAGAAGGTTCATGAACACTTGGTTTAAGATACCGGGGTAGCAGTTAATATCCCGGTTTGCCTCAAAGCAGGTTTCTAAGGTGACAAAGCTTGGAATACTGCTTTTTAAAATGAGTAATGTGCTGTTTATCCCTTCATGGATATCCGTGGTTATACAATCATCTTCCCCTAAACGGCTAAAATTACGAAGCCCTTTTACAATATCCGCTGTTCGCACCGCCCCTTCTTCTATACCCTTCAGGAGTTCTGTCGTTTCACTTTCCAGGTCATCAAAATAAATTTCCTTTTCAAAGCTTTTTATGTCTTTCATCTGGGGAAGGTCTTGGTTGACAAGCGAAGGAAAGCAGGACCTGTATTTTTTTAGCAGTTCAAACAGGTCGGCAAAGTTGTACGACAAGGCTTTTACATTGCCGGTTATATAATTAACCGGGTTGTTGATTTCGTGGGCGATTCCGGCTGTGAAGAAACCTAAGGACGCCATTTTTTCAGAGGCTATAAGTTGTGTTTGTGCATCCTTTATATTGCGCATGGCAGATGTCAGGCTTTCATTCGATAACTGGAGCTCTTTTGTCCGCTCGTTTATTTTGTTTTCCAATACGGTGTTCTGTTCTGTTAACAGCTGGTCGTGCTTTTGCAGTATGGCTAATGTCTCCATCTGCGATAGTTCCTTTTCCCTTTTGTATACATTGATCTTGTCTGCCAAAGCAAAAGCAAGCAGGATGACTTCTAAGGCAAAGCCGATCTGCACGGCATCTACTGTAAAGGTATTAACAGGCAAAATGCCAAGGTCTTTACATACTAGTATCGCTGCGCCTAAAGAAAGGCTAAACCAGGCAAACAGGTAATATTTTGCCGGGCGATACCCTTTTCGGTAAGTAAGCAGTGCAAGCAAAGGAGGGTAAAAAGCAGTGATCAGTGTGCCCGTTTGCATAATCATAAAGCTGATCTGCATCAGGTTGAAAGGGAGCAATAGGAGAGATACAATAAAGGGTACCATGCCGATGTATAAGCCGGGATGGAGTTTAGGTAAGTATTTTTTGGTTTGCAGAAACTGTTGGGCAAACAAGGCAATGGCTACATTGCTAAGGTTGCCGGACAAAATAATACCGTTCCTGGCAAGCCATAGGTTATGCGTCCATAAAAAGCGAAAGCCATATCCCTGCAAACTGATCTGGGCAAGAGATAAAGTGAATATGTGGAATGCATAATAGAGATACAGGGCATCCCGTACGGTTCGGTAAATAATAAGGTTATAAAAGAACATACAGAATACAATACCGAACAGGAGACTGAAGAACATATCGCTGTTCACCAGTTGTTCAAACACATTCCCCACACTTCCTATCTGCATGGGAAGGATAAGCGGTGTTGTGCTCTTTACCCTGATATAAATTTGTTTCTCTTCACCGGGGGGGATCGGCAGGTCAAGTATAAAATTCTGATGCTGGTAATACCGGTCTTTGAGAGGCCGGGAAATGCCTTCTGCCTGTGTGGTGTAGCTGCCATAGCCATCCGCTATGTGCAGTTCTATCATGTCTAAGTTTGGCTGTAAGATGTTTAGCAGCAACCTGTCTTCCTCGGAAGAATTTCTGACGCGAAAGCGCAACCAGTAAGAAGCTTTCGATATACCTAAGTTGATTGTTCGCTGGGAAAGAGGAACAAAACGGTTGCTATGCAATATATCCTTTAATAGCAAATGGCTACTGTCATCCTTTAATACAAGTATACCTCTGCCGATCTGCAGGTTATCGGCTGAATAGTCAAATACTCGTTCTTTTTGTGCCTGTAGCGTACAAGGCAGGATACAAATAAGACCAAATAGCCAAACCAATAACAGGTAACGACATTGGCTGCATTCTTTTTTCATGAGTATATAACAGGTAATGGATTCCTTTAAAGAAATTGGATACTAATAAGTTGCTGAACGTACAACATGTAGCAAATCAGATTCCGATATAAAGAAACAAAAATTTTTTATTCTAATTTTAATCAGGCTTTATTCTTTCTAAGCGGAGATAGTCAACGTTCCTGGGAATTAGATGATTGTCAGGCTGTTGTCCTTATTTAATATATAGAATGCATTCTTATTATGTCCTGCAAAGATGATGAATATTATCTGTCAACTTTTAACCTCACCAACCGTCAGTAGAACACCTGGTATAACAAACGGGACTGTACAAAGGAATACACTTTCGCATTTTATATTGCTTCTTTACTTCAATGTATACCACGTCATGGGGATTGAAGGACAGACGTAAATTTAAATATTTATAGAATGTAAGCAGGACAATAAGGTAGTGCAGCTTTGTGCCAAAGGAATGGAATTGGAAGGGCAAGGGTATATGATAGAGGCAAGCAATCTCTTCGACAAAGCTTGGAACATAGCAACAACAAACTTTGAAAAATTTACGGCAGCACATTATGTAGCCCGTCATAAGGGAAGTATTTCTGACAAATTACTCTGGAACCAAGCTGCCTTACAATATGCTTACATGTAAATGATGAAGGTCTTAAAGGAACTTTGCCATCGCTTTACCTAAACATTGGAAAATGCTATGAGGACCTGAATAATTTTATTAAAGCGAAAAATTAATTATCAGGCGGATTTGTCTTTTATCGGTTTTCTTCCTGACGATGGATATGGAAGTATGATAAAAGCAGGAATAACTAACGGACTTGATAGAGTTAAGTAGAAAATTTTTTTCTTGTTCGCAATGTCTTCATAAATAGCGTTGTATATTAGTTATGAGACATTTCGTTTTGTTTAGCAGCCATGACTTATAATTACTACAAAAGCTGGAAATATACGGGCGGGACAAATACCTGAATAAAACTGTTTGCAATAAATGCTCGCAACCATAGCGGCTGGCATCTCTCATATCAACACCGGTAATTCTTTTTATTTTTCACTTATTATCAGGCGGAGGCGGCTGTGGAGTTTCCTCGTGGCGAGATGTTAGCAGTCGTTGCTACCTTAATACAATCTACAGAAAGAGGCTGAACGCTGTAGTCTCTTTCTATAGATTGTATTTATGGTTACCAACCTCACGACTCCACACACGAACTCAATTCATTCTTTTAATCACATTTTAAGGTGTCTCCCCATAAACACATATTAGCTTCGTTGTGCCATATCAGAGATAAGCC
The DNA here is from genome assembly GCA_026745395.1 of Tympanopsis confertula. Classification (NCBI taxonomy): domain Eukaryota; kingdom Fungi; phylum Ascomycota; class Sordariomycetes; order Coronophorales; family Scortechiniaceae; genus Tympanopsis; species Tympanopsis confertula. The sequence goes on along the minus strand of JAOYNU010035863.1, from coordinate 6,309 downwards.
GCCATAGATTACTCCTTGAAAATAACGCTACACACATGGATCCGCAATATCATTTTTCACTCAATAAAATCTCCGTCTTATGAAGTCAATTTTTACATGTCTTCTCATTGCATTTTTCTTTACACTCGGTCTTGTCAAAAGCAACGCCCAAACGGCCAGCGAAGGGGACTCGCTTACGCTTGTCCAGCTTTACAACAATACAGGCGGTCCTGCCTGGGCAAACAGCACCAACTGGCTCAGTGGTCCCGTATCCACCTGGTATGGCGTTGCCCTCGATGGTAACGGTTATGTCACCTCTCTCGGCTTGTCAAGCAACAACCTCGATGGTTCTTTCCCTGATTATGTAAGCAATCTCACTCATCTCACGCACTGCAATCTTAGTTTCAACAGCATAGGCGGCTCCATTCCGGCTTCGTTTGGCAACTTGTCTGGTCTGCAGCAACTGTTTCTCAACAGCGATGGGCTTACAGGTTCCATTCCCGATGAGTTGGGCAACCTGTCACAATTATCCATTCTCTTTCTTAACGATAACAAACTCACCGGCAACCTGCCTTCTTCGTTCGGCAACCTGGCAGCACTTGGTTATCTCAACCTGCGAAGCAATCAGTTGGGCGGTTCCATTCCGTCTTCTTTCGGTAAATTAACAGTATTAAACAACCTCACGCTTTCTCAAAATCAGCTTAGCGGCTCCATTCCACCCGAACTGGGCAATATGTCTGGCACCATTACTTTCGATTTAAGTAGCAACCAGCTCTCCGGCTCCATTCCGCCCGAGCTGGGCAATATGTCCGCCGTTACCGGCTTCTACTTAGGTAACAACAGACTAACCGGCTCTATTCCTGCCGAACTGGGCAATCTGGCAAAAGCAGAAACCTTAAGTCTCGAAAGCAACGGGCTTACCGGCAGCATTCCCGCATCAATCGGCAATCTCACTTCTTTGATCGGGCTTTATCTCAACAACAATCAATTAACGGGCTCCATTCCCGCAGAATTAGGGAATGTAAACCAGCTGGAAAGATTGTTTCTCGACAACAACCAGCTAACGGGTTCTATCCCGGTTTCACTGGGAAATCTGTCGCACTTGCAAACACTTCTCTTGGCCGGTAACCAGTTAAGCGATTCCATTCCTTCTTCCCTCGGCAATCTGTCTGCCATGACGTACATGTTTCTTGCCGGTAACCAGTTAAGCGGTCCTGTTCCGGCATCGTTCGGCAATTTGACAAACCTGCAGTATCTCTTCCTGCACGCCAACCAGTTGAGCGATACCCTCCCCGCTTCCTTAGGTAACTTGGCTAATCTCCGTGATCTTTATCTACAGGGTAACAAGCTAACGGGTTCTATTCCGGCTTCTTTCATCAACCTGTCCAATCTGGAGCTTTTATTTCTGTCCGGCAATCAGCTGAGCGATTCTATCCCATCCGGCATCGCCAGCCTTCCGAAGCTCAACAGCTTTTACATAGACAACAATCGGTATACCTTCACTGGGGTCGAAGCCATAGCCAAAAATCCACCACAAGCATTTGGTTATGCACCGCAGGCGAGTATCAGGTTATCAAAAAACAACGATACCCTCTCTGTTTCAGCAGGTGGCACACTCAGCAATAATACATACCATTGGTACAAAACAGACGGCACACTGGTTACCTCCATAGCAGGCGATTCAACTTTTGTTCCGCAACGTCGTGGCGATTATTTTGTGCAGGTTACCAACTCAATCGCCACCCAGCTTACGTTATATAGTGATACGGCTCAAATCATCAAACCTCTCGATTCTCTTGCCGTGCGCGATTCGCTGGTACTGGTCGATCTGTACAATAGCACCGATGGTCCCAATTGGTCAAATAATTCCAAATGGCTCACCGGGCCATTATCTGCCTGGTACGGCGTTTCGCTCGACGAGGATGGTCACGTTGTATACCTGTCACTGAGCAGCAACAACCTGACAGGCACTTTGCCTTCCAACATAGGCGACCTTACGCACCTGGTGGCGCTCAATCTGGGTTTCAACAACCTGAGTGGTTCGGTGCCTTCTTCCATGGGTAATATGTCTGCCCTGCAGTCTCTGTATTTGTATTACAACCAGCTTACCGATTCGCTGCCTTCTTCTCTGGGCAATCTAAATGCTTTGTTTAACCTAAACATGACCAGTAACCAGTTGAGCGATTCTATTCCTTCTTCATTAGGAAATCTTTCTAATCTGGTTTATCTGGAGCTCGGCGAAAACAAATTAAGCGGCTCTATCCCGGCTTCGTTAGGCAACCTGTCTAAACTGGAATATCTGTCTTTGTACAGCAATCAGCTTACCGATACCATTCCTGCCTCATTAGGCAATTTATCACAGATGGTTGTTCTGTATCTCGGTGGCAACAGGCTATCCGGTTCTATCCCGGCTTCGTTTGGCAATATGTCAGAGGTTCAAAGATTTGCTATCGAAAACAATCAGCTAACCGATTCTATTCCGTCTTCTTTTGGAAACATGTCTGCTTTGCAGGCGCTTTATCTCAACGGCAATCAGCTCAGCGGACCAATTCCGGCAACACTCGGCAATTTGTCAAACCTGCAATACCTTTTCCTGTATAACAATCAGCTTAGCGATTCACTGCCATCTTCTCTTGGCAACTTATCTCAATTGATATACATCAGTGTTGAAAACAACAAACTAAGTGGTTCCATTCCACCTTCATTTGGCAACCTGTCTTCATTACAGTATGGTTACTTCGACAGGAACCAATTAACCGATACCATTCCTGCCTCATTAGGCAATTTGTCAAACCTATACTATCTGTCTTTTGGTAGCAATCAGTTAACAGGTTCTATTCCGTCTGCGCTGGGCAACCTTTCCAACCTGCAGGCGCTCTATTTACCCGATAATCAGCTAAGCGGTACCATTCCTGCTGAGTTAGGTAATTTATCCAACCTGCAAAACCTGTCTCTGTTTTACAATCAGCTTAGCGGACCTGTTCCGGCTGAATTGGCTAATATATCTGGGTTACAATATCTGGCGTTAAATAGCAACCGGTTCACCTTCTCAGGCTTAGAAGAACTGGCGCAGAGTAATGTGCCGTATTTTTACTACGACCCACAGGCAAATATTAAGTTGTTCCAGAGTAATGACACGCTTTCTGTACCAGCAGGCGGTACGCTGGCTAATAACACATACAATTGGTATGATATCGCTGGCAATCTCATTACCACCATTACGGGCGATTCTACGTTTGTCCCTGTAGTTGGAGGTAGCTATTACGTACAGGTCACAAACTCTGTAGCCACCCAACTTACGCTGTATAGCGATACCATAATTACAAATGTGCTTCCTGTACACATACTAACTTTCACCGGCTCTTTGGTTAATTCCAACGCAGTATTAAAGTGGACAACAGCCAATGAAATCAACGCCTCTGCTTTTACTGTTGAAAGAAGCATAGATGGCATTCATTTTACAGATGTTGGCAGTTTACAGGCTCTGGGTGGCAGTACCGGGAATAATAATTACACCTTTACCGATCCGGCTATTACATCACTCAATGTATCACCTGTTTTTTATCGCCTGCGCGAAACCGATAAAGATAGTAAGCAGGTACAGAGTGCAGTGATAGTCATAGCCGTTAACAAGGAAGGCAGAATAGCTATCTATCCAAATCCGGCTAAAGATGTCATCCACCTGTTGTCGGGTCAATCATTAGCAGGCAACAGCTATCTGGAAATCTACGACTTGACGGGCAAGCGGGTAATGACTCAAAAACTAACCAACAGCCAAATTCAGTCAGTTTATTTACCTTCCATCGTGAGCGGAACTTATAAAGTTGCAGTACGAACTGGTAATAAAATTGTACATCAGCAGTCATTGATCGTGTCTAAGTAAATAGTTCCGGCTCATTTTCTGAATATAAATTATCGGGAAGTAAATATTGGAATAAAAGAAAACATCCTGCAGGGAATTTTACCTGCAGGATGTTTTTTTATTGCTCTGCTCCGCGGTGTAGGTGTCAACATCAGCCTGTCTTTAAATTGCCAGTCCTTTACTACTATGCTCATCACATAAAACGTGTTGCTCACTGCAATGATCGGGTTTCTTTCCCGGTCTTCGCGTATCAATCCGGCGCTCAGCAAAAACCTGGAAGCATTTATAGGCAATATTTTGCAACAAAAGGATAAGCAGTCATCAAAATGCCTTCCCGTACGCCTGCCATATGCGCCCGGCAAGCATACCGTAATTTTTCTATACATTCCGCATACACTCTTCTCTCACTCTCTTTACCGCTGCGTAAAAAGATTGCTCATCACCATCAGCCATCACATCCTGCAAGCATAAACCATAGCTGTTATGCACCTGTCACAATACCTTGATATACCACTTCCCCAAATACTCTCTGTCATCGAAAAAGAGTAAGCCTCCAAAGCGGTCTTTCTCCTCGGCAGGAGAGAAGCCTGCCTCTAACATCACAACCTTTTTTTCCGCTTTCTGCAGCACAGAGCTTCCCCATTCTTTCTTCCTTTTGCCCATAGTAGCTACCAACAATTGGGAAGGTACAAGGATGTAAAGCTGGCTGGAATGCCTGCTCCAGCCTCTTGCCGATACCACCGTCTGGTATATTCCCCTGTCTCTCTTCAACAAAAAGCTGACGGAAATAGACTACTTTGCTTCTACCTTGGTGAGGGTAAATGCCTCCTCTATGCATACAATGCAGAGATCATAACTCCAGAGGGTCTTCCTTCCTGTTACACTTCCAGCTGGTACGAGAGGGCTGTGGGGTTTTACGCTGGCGCAAAACTCTTCATCCTGCGCAAACAACACGCACCGGCTGCCTTCACTTGCACCAATGTGCTGAACAGGCACTCATTTCCATCATTGTCAACAAGAGCAATTACCGCCCCTCCACCTATAACATCGCTCTGTCCTACCGCTATACTTGCTCGTTTGAACCCGCCCTGCTGCCTATGTTCTCCACAGCAGGGGAGATGGAGCTGCTGTAAACGCTTGAAGCGCCTGCAATGGCAGCCGCTATAAGGACTACACCATCGAAACCGGAACATTCTGGGGAGGGAAAAAGAAAAAATAGCCACTAGTCTGTAATGGGCTTATCGCCCGGCAGATTTAATCTCCCCGCAAGCTGTTTAGTAAAGGCAAAACAGAAGACGGAGTTCCGCTACTTGCATAGCTGTATTAGAACAAGGTAAGGTGCTTAATCCCATCTTGGTTCATGGCTAAGCCTAGGCTTAGCCTACCTTAAGCCTACCCTTCCCAATTTAAGACTGGTGAAGGCAATAATGTGTAACATAATACCAAAATGTGGAAACGGAAATAACAGCTTGATTTATCATGTCATGATATGACATTGTTAATAAAACAACAATATCCACTCTATTTGTTCAAAACGTTTTGGCAGAATGAAAAGCCCTTCTATATTTGCACCCCCAACACAAAAAGGGAAGTTCTTCGAAAGGGTAGCAGAAAAGAAAAAAGAAATTTGTTTGGTAATTTGAAAACAGTTTCTACTTTTGCCCTCCCGCTAAACTGAAGGAATCGATGCTAAAGAGCAAAGAAAAAACTTCAAAAAAAGTTTGGCTGGAAAGTGTAACCACACTACTTTTGCACCCCGCTTCGAAAAGCGATACACACTCACAAAAAGTTCTTTTAAAAAAGGTTAGTTAAAGAGAAAAAAATCTTGAAAAAAGATTTTGAAATACGGGTCGAAACACACTACTTTTGCACCCCGCTTCTAATAGGGAAGTGACTGATTCTCTGCTCTTTATGCTTCTTCACCAAATAAAAATTTTTGAAAAAAGATTTGGTAGTTTGGAAAAAGATTTTACCTTTGCAACCCCAAACGAAACGGTAACGATTCGAAAAAGGAAAAAGCTCTACGAAATAATCAAATGAGACACACGGTCTGAAGGTTCATAACCTTATCATTTGCAGATTCAAAGTTAAGCAATTAACGATGATAAGTTCTTTGAAAGATTGGAAACAACAGTACGTATTTTAATGATTTTATTCATTCTAATTACGGTAAGTTTTAAACGTAACAAACAATTAATATCCGACGTTAATTTCAAATCAATTTGAGACTAATAGTCAGATCAAACAACATTTACAATGGAGAGTTTGATCCTGGCTCAGGATGAACGCTAGCGGCAGGCTTAATACATGCAAGTCGAGGGGTAAATAGTAGCAATACTATGAGACCGGCAAACGGGTGCGGAACACGTACGCAACCTTCCTTAGAGCGGGGAATAGCCCAGAGAAATTTGGATTAATACCCCATAGCATTTTGAGAAAGCATTTTCTCATTAGTAAAGATTTATCAC
>JAOYNU010035752.1:0-12557 GCA_026745395.1 Tympanopsis confertula | reverse complement strand
AATATTTTTAAGAAAATTAATTTTAAGTTTATAGTTAAAATATCGTAAAAAGAAGCGTTTAAGATATAGATAATTAAACCGGGGGTCTAATAATATACCGAATAGATATAGTTTATATATTAACTAGTTATCTTCGATTTAAGATAGGAAATAAGAATTAATCTTATTTATATATAATTCTAATACCTTAAGTAAAGATTAGTTATTATAACTTAATTTATATATAAAGATATCTAGATATTTTACCTTAACGAATAATATAGCGAAAGGATTAAATACTAAGCCTTTTAAATTTTATTTTAAAAAAGCTTCGTAATCTAATTTAGAATCTTCTAGTTGTTTTCGAATATTTAAAATATAGATAAAAGCTATACTTAATATAGGATAGGTTTCGGTTTATAGACTTATTATAGGTTCTAAGAAGATAGCTAATATATCTCGTATCGAAATTAGATTTTCCTACTCGTTTAAAGTAAGTATAGAATCGATAAAAGCGGTATTATTAGTACTTTCTTTAAAAATCGTTAAAGGACCTCTTAATAATATAATAGTATTTTATATATTATAAGTCGAATTCTATCTAGTTTCGTTATTTAACGGTATTTTAGTAATATTAAAGTTTACCGGTATTCCGCCGTCGTCTAGTAATAATATCTTCGCTTTATTTAATACTTTAATCTAGTCCTTTTAAATAGGTTGATAATTTTTTAATATAATAGCTAATCTTTTTATTTTACCGAAGAGACCCCCTAATAGAGATCTAAAATCTTTTTATTTAGTTTCGGATAATTTACTAAAGTCTTCGCGGTTAAAATATAAATATTTAGATTTTTCGAATTCTTTAATCTATTTTTAAAATAATTCTAGGGTAAGTTTATAGTATTCTTTTATAAAACCGTCGGTTATAGCTATAGCTATAAGATTAATAATATAAGCTAGGTATCTTATATCTAGATATTTCGTATCTATAGTTTCTTAAAGATAATTAATAAAAGTAGTATTATTCGATCCGTTATCTCGAGTAATACTAATTAAAGAATTTATAGATTTTCGCGGTATATCGGAAGATACTATATTATAACGTTTTAAAATCTTAGAATTAAAAACGTTAAATATATCTTCGCCGGTATAAGATTCGGTAAATTAAATAAAATTTAAAAGTTTATATTATAGTTAAAAGTCGGTATTAATCTAGCTACTAATAACTCCTAAATAACTATAACTAGTACTAGTAGTCTATATATCTAACTAAATAGATATACTTCCTATACTAGTAAAGTAGTCTTCTAGTTATTTTAGTATAGAGTTCTTTTATTATTTATAAAGAAGACTAATTTGAGCTGTAATTTTAGGACGATTAATAGCCGGAATTCTATTATTTAAATAGAATAATAAGTCTTTAAACGTTTCCGAAATTATACTATTAAAAGATAGTTTATTTTCGATTAAAAAAGCTATAATTCTATTTATAACTTCGTCGGAAGAGAATTTATTTAAAGTATTACTTCTCCGTCGTTTAAAAGATCGTTAAGTAGACGTCCGGCTATTAGAAGCTAATAAAGACCCTAAACTAATAAAATCTACTAGTTTTAACTTTTTATCTTCTTCTTTTATAGTAGTTACGATATCGGGGTAAAATAATTTATAGTGCCGTATATAGTTAGAAGCTTTAAAGGGTTTTTTCGGTATAAAAGCTAAATATATCGTCTTATTATAATCCGGATATAAATAGGTTAATTCGATTTATTTAGTACGGTTATCGTTCGTTTCTAATATCTTATATTTATATAATCCTTCGCTAATAATATAGTTTTGAATATTATAATCGTCTTTATTATAATCCGTTAAATTTAAATTAGTTCGAGAAAGCGATAGTTCTTTTTCGTTAAGAGGTAGTTCTTTCTCGTTAACTAGAGTTTCGTTACTAGATTCCGACTAATTATCGCTAAGAATATAATCGTTATTCGGAAATTAAAGAAGCTTATTAGACGAAGAGCTAGCTATTTTAATAATATAAAAGATAATAATTATAGATAATAAGATTTATAGTAATTATCGTTTTAAAGTTTTTAAAAGGGAATTTAAAAGTGAATTTTAAAGGTTTAAAATATAAAGTTAGGAATAATTCGTAAAATAGTAAAATAAATAAAAAGAGATATAAAAGTTAAGTCTCGTAAGTAAAAAGTATTTTTTTAATTTAGACTTTTTAAATAGTTAAATTAGGAATTTTTTAATAGAGTTTTTTTTAAAAATATTTTTTAAAAATATTTTTAAATTTTTAGATATTTTTTTAATAAATTTAAAGACTTTATTTATTATAAGTCCTCGTTATAATAATAACTAAATCTTATACGTATTCTAGTTTTAAAACCGTAAAGTATTAGTTTTTCGGTATAAGGAGAGTTATAATCTTATAACTTAATATTTAAAATACTTATAATAAAAGTAGTAAAAGTAAAAAGTAAAAGGTAATAGTAGATAAAGGTATTTAGTCGGTAGTTAAAAGTAGATAATAAGATAGTAGATAGAAGAGAATAATAAAGAGCTAAAGCTCCCTTTATATAGTTTTACTAAAAGTAGGGTAGTAGGGCTTATACTAAGCTAAAAGGGTTATAAATACGGTCTTAATAAAAGCGGGGTAGCGGGGTTTATACTAGACTAAAAGGGTTATAAAAAGCGGTCATATTAAAAGCGGGGTAGCGGGGTTTAAACTAGACTAAAAAGGTTATAAAAAGCGGTTTTATTAAAAGCGGGGTAAAGGGTTTAAACTAGACGAAAAAGGTTATAAAAAGTAGTCTTAGTAAAAGCGGGTTAGTGGGGTTTAAACTAGACTAAAAGGGTTATAAAAAGCGGTCTTATTAAAAGAAGCTATCTATTCGGGCACCCCTATAGATTTATCCGGGTATCTATATAAGTCGTAATATAAATACATACCTTAGTTTAATATTCCTATAGTAGTTAGCGTATAGAAATAAACTCTCTAATATTCCGATATTATACTATATAATAGGGGGGCGTAAATAAACGTATAGACTACCGTATTAGCTTCTACGCCGTAAGGGTATTTTAAAGCTTAGAGATAAGTAATCGTAAGGTAGTTATAGTATTAAGAAGCTATCTACGAGCGTGAAGAAGTTATATACGTATATAAAGAAGTAATTTTATAGTAGTAATAAGCGTTTATTTAAGAGGATCTAGCGAAGAAGCTATTATCTAGCCTCTACTACGGCCTCTACTACGGCCTCTTCTACGGCCTCTACTACGGCCTCTTCTACGGCCTCTTCTACGGCTACTACGCCTATGGTTAGCTATAGTATCTAGGGTCTCGATTACGAATAGTATTTTAAAAGCGTTTAGTAATCGCCGTATTAACGGTAATAACTACTAGCTAGTAGCGAGTAGGCGGCGATTATTTAGTATAGGTATACTAATCGCGTATAAAGGTAGTAGCGAAGGCGAAGATTAAGCGACTCTAGGTTAACTACTATTACTATTATAGCTAGAAGTATAACTAGAAATACGGCTAGAAGTACGGCTTCGGCTTCTATAGCTACGGCTATAACCTCGGCTATAGCTATAATTACTTATATTCGTATACTAGATACTAGCGCGCGCGCGAATAACTACTAGTAGGTATTACCGAGGTATATTAAGCCTCTTATTCCGTGGCCTTCTAGGCCTTAGTATAACCAGCGGATCGAGGATATTTAACTATAGATCGTAGATATTTTATAGATATACTATAAGTTAGTAGATATAGAGAAAGAAGAAGAGTAATATAATAAAATACCTTAGCGATAGCTAGATACTAGTATATATAAATATCCGCGATTAAGAGGTATATCCTATTAGTAATCTTCTTATATAAAGTATAGCTATAAAGTAGGCTAAATTATATACTAAATAGACCTAAATAAGCCGAAACCTCGCCTTCTTTAGCTTCTTCTTCGCTAACTACTATACGATACTATAGTAGAAGGAGATCTAGCGCGTATTTCGAGATATAGTATAGTAAGTTATTTAATTAAAACTTACCGAGATATTTATATTTAATCGTAATAACTTTACGCGTACGCCGCTCGTTATTACGATTAATTATAGTTTTAGCGTATAGAATAGTCGCTTAAAAGGTACTTAATATAGTAATTTAAAAGCTAGGTATAAAGCTTTATAGTAAAAAGTAAGTCTATTTAGTTACGTTATTAGTAATATTATTAAAGTTAAGATAGCTACTAGTATAGTAAAGCGCCTATCGCGTACGAGTCGGTAGTAGTTAGGCCTAGATAAAGGCGAGAATAACCTCCTATTCGGCGAAAAGAGTAATTAAATAGTACTAGTTATTAAAGAAGCGAGTTTCGCTTTATATATAAATTATATATCTCTATATACGTAAAAACCCTACTAGTATTTTCTCGATATCTACTAGTATCTTAATATCGTATCCTTTAAAGCGCTAGCGAGGAATTTAATATACTAGGTTATAGTTTTCCGCTACTTCTAGTAACTTATCGGCTTTATCGTAACCTCTTTCGCTATATTAACGCTCGTAGACCTTCTTCGTAAGGTTTAAATTAATATAGAATACGTAAAACTAGCGCTAAGAAGCTAGAAAAACGGTCTTTAGTATAGCTTAAAGCGTAGTATCGTCGTTAGTAATAATTATAGAAGGTAATTAGATAGCGAGAGAGTCTATAAGATCGTATAAATAGCGTAGAAGCTATTCGTAGCCCTTATCGTACTAGTTATTTATTAACCTAAAGCCGATTAAAAAGAAGCTATTTAACTCGGTAATACTAGTAACTTCGAATAATAGTAAATTAAAGCGGTTAGTAGTATACGTATTATCGATTACTAGGACTTATAGTACTTAATATTATTACTATTCGGTTATCGAGAGATACTAGAATACGCTAAGAAACTACTACTACTAGTTATTAGCTACTTCTATAAAGCGTATACGATACTAGATATTATTCTCTTCGAGATAGCCGATTAGTACTTATATTAGCGTATAGCTAGTAAATTCTAATTACTATACGTATTAGTACTCGTTAGCGATATCTTACGCCGTAGGTTTCGTAGTAGAAGCTACGATATTATAGTAGATAATCGTATATACTATACGCGCGCGAATAGTAGTATCGAAAAATAATTCTTTAATCTTATCTCGTATAGCTATAGTAAGGTAGCGGTATATTAGATATATAGAAGGGTATAAAGATATACCGTAGTAGTAAGTAGGGTTATCTTCGCGCTAAGTCTATCTTTAAGCTATAGCTTCTAACCTATAGGTAATTAACTTAAACTAGTAATTATACTTATAGGTTACCGAAGTATACCTCTAGTACGACTCTATTAGCTATAAAGTATTACGATCGTATATAATACTATATTTATAGTATCTAATCGTACGCTTATTACGCGCTTACCGGCGAGTAACTACGTAACCGTAATCGTAGCCGAAGGTATTAATATCGGCTTAAAGGTCTTCGATCGAGTCGAAGAAGCGTATTCTTAGTAAACCGAGGTCGTTATTAAAGACGGTAGATATCGTGATATCGTAATATTATAATATCGATCGGCGATAACTTTAATTAAATACGTTATAACGGTATAGAGGTAGTATTAATAGTAAGTTATAGATACGTAGTCGAAGAATTATTAATATACTATTAAGTATTCGATATAAATATATATTTATACGTAAGATATAATTAAATACTACTAATTTAGTATAACTACTACTATAAATAAAGTATTAAATCATTATATGGATGCCCGGATAAATCTATAGGGGTGCCCGAATAGATAGCTTCTTTTAATAAGACTGCTTTCTATAACTTTTTTAGTCTAGTTTAAACCCCGCTACCCCGCTTTTAATAAAACTACTTTTATATCTCTTTTAGTCTAGTATAAACCTAGCTACCCCGCTTTTAGTAAAACTATATAAATAGAGCTTTATATCGCTATAATATACTTTTTATCTATTATATACTATTATCTACTATATATTATAAGTTATATAATTTTTAGATTGGATAAAGATAAGATAAGTATATCTTATAAGAAAAGTAGGTCTTATAGTAAAAGTAGGTTTTATAAAATATATAGTACCGATATATTATATAAGCTAATATAATATCTTAGTAAGAATTAATAGGTTAAATATTATATAGTAATTATTATAGAATCTTTAAAAGCTTATAACTATTTAACTATAAGAGATTATATAATAAGTATAATATTAAAGTTTATCTATAAAATATATAGTATTTTATAAAAATATTAAAAAAAAATATTATAATATAACTTATATAAGTTAGGAATTACTTCTTTAATTCTTCTAATTCCGGGAGTTAGTAACTTAAATAAGTTAGTAATTCTATAGTAAAATAAGTTAGTGATTCCCGTAATTCCTAGGAATCACGGAATCAGAGTCAGAAAGGAATCATGATTTCTTACAACTCTGCTTATAGGATACTATTCGAGAAAATTATCCTTTACCGAAGTTAATTACCTTATATACGATAAAGAACTTCTATTTATTATATTATATATTAAAAAATAGTATTCCGAGTTTAAAAATATAGATTTTATAGTCTATATAGATTACCGGAACCTAATTTACTTCTAGACCCGGTAATATCTATCCGAATACTAGATATAGTAAGGAGAAGAACTATCCGAATTTAAATTTAAACTTATCTACTAGCCCGGTACTATATAAGTCTTTTCCGATACCCTCTTTAGAAGAGATTAAGATCTACTAAAAGACGCCTCCGACGATAAGATATCTAGTAGAACTTTTTAACTACTTTCTAACCCTTCTAATAGCCTAGAAGGATTAGAAATAAGAGTTAAAGCTATATAGATATCCGATAGTAACTCCGGACCCGAAAATAAGCCTTTTTCTACCTCCGAACTCGCCGACCCTCCTAAAACCCCTTTCGAAGACTGTTAGGCCTTTTAGCGATTAAGTACGTAAGTTAGAGAGTAAAGGCGTCGTAATCCTAGTATATAAACGTATTATAGATAAGGTATAGATACGGTATAGATCGAGTATAATTAATTAAAGTTTCTATTATAATAATAGTAGTATAATTTTTATAAGGAATTAGATCTTTTTTTTCTAATAAGTTCCCCTTCTATCCTTATATAGGCGTATACCTCCTAGTTATTTCTTTTATCCCCTTTAGACTATATCCCTAATTTATAGGCTTTATTTAAAACTTTTTTTATCCTTTATATAGCTAACTAGTACTATTTACTATACTATACTCGTACTAATTTATAATAGAGTACCCCTTCTACTAGTAGGTTACCCCGATATATTTACTATATATAATAGTTATAGTTTAATATTTATCCTTTTAAGAAAGTATTATCGTAGTATAATTTAAATATAGTTAGTATATTATATAACTCTCTTTTTTAAAATAGAAAAATACTTCGTAAAACTCGGGGTTAATAATATATAATACTTTTTTAATCTCTTCTAGGGGTTAGGGGTTAGTTTAATAAGTACTCTTTCTATTTTATATAAATTCTTATAATAATAGTATAACTTCTTTATCTAAATCCTATAACTCTTTTCTATTTTTCTTTCTTTTCTTCTCTTCTTATAGGTTTTTCTTATTCTTCTTTTTCTTTTTTAGTACTAGTATTAGTACTAGTATTATTATATCTCGTTTAGTACTTATTCGTAAAGCTATAGAGGAGGTAGTATATAAGAAAAGCGAGGAGGAGGCTAAATAGAAAGAGGAGGAGAATAAGAAAAGAGAGGTAGCGGCTAAGTATAAAGAGGATACTAAGAAGAAGAAAGTAAAAATAACTAAAAGCGCTATAATAATACTAGGAGAGTATAGTTCTACTAATACTACTACTAATAATACTCGTAACTTATTATATTATCTATTATTAGTCTCTAAAAGTAATAATAATAATAATAATAATAATAATAATAATAATAATAGTATTATACCTATACCTTAGCGTAATATTAAGCGGTCGGCTCGTATAGTAATTATTCCTCCTCCGCGTCCTCGACGCGAGATTACGGGCCCTATATAGTATACCTTTTACTAACTTTTTCTTATAGTATTTCTCTTTACTAATATAATATATTAAGCTCTCTAAGAACGTTCTACTATATACCTAGTATATCTAAAAACTCGTAGACTAGGGTTATTAGACTAATACTACTAGATATTAGCGATATCTTATCCTTCTTAATTATATATATTTTATTTTATTTATATATTTTAGATATACTACTAATATATATCTCCTAGCGTATTTAACTAAGTATTAGTACTATTAATATATAAGTAGCTATAGCGGGTACCGCTACGACTAGATATCTAGCCCCGAGATTACCGATACCTAGGATTAGTTCTATAATTACTACTAAGCTAATATAGATAAAAATTTCGCTATATATACCTTTCTCTTTTATCTTAGTATACTAACTATAAGGACTATTATAGATACTACTAGGATCCGTAAAAGAGGTAGTAATAGTAATAATAGTAACGATAATAATAGTAATAATAATAATAATAATAATAATTTCCGAGATTATCTCGAAAATCTAAAGTACTATATTACTAAGACTCTACTAGAGGTATTAGATAAGTATATAGAGTATATTTATAGCCGTCGTAATTATTTAATAGGTTTAATTAATAATAATAAAAGTAGGGGCGAATTTAAAAGTAAAAATAAGGGTAAGGGTAAAAGTATCGGAGGTATTTCTAGGGCTCTAGGAGCTAGGGGCCGTTCTTCTAGTATCTAATAAGTATAGCCTATTAGCTAATTATATAATAAGTATAACCTTATTATATAGCTCTTAATAATATATTATTTTATTATATTATTCTTTTTTATATTATAGCGGTATTTTTATAGTACTTCTATATACTTTTATTCCGTAATTCGCGCCCTACTTCTTTTTTAAAATTTTCTTTATTTTTCCTTATATTCTTACTATATCCTTTTATCGTTAAAGTATTTTTAAAGTTCTTAAGTATCTTCGTCTTTATTATATCCTAATTATTATACTCTATATAGCCTATTTTTTCTATTACCTCTATAATTTACGATAAAATCGACCTCGTATATAGTTTCTCTATTAAAAAGATTATCTAACGGTATCTCTAGGGTTTCGTTAGGCTTATAGATATAAAATTTAAAACTTTATACGTTAAATATACTATAAATACGTATTATTAGTAGGAGGTTTAGTTCGATAGTATTTCTAGATAATTTAATTAACTTAATTTAATATAGGCTTATCTATTTAAGTCCTAGCTTTTAATATAGTTATAAGAAGTTAATATTTTTTATATTTAATAGAACCTATTAGTTAACCTAGAAAGAGTACTCTCTTCGCTTTTTATTATACTATCGAGATATAAATACCTATACTTTTAATAAGGCTTCTTTTACGAGGTTTTTATTTTTTATTATTATCTCTACCTAGTTCTCTACTTCCTCGGTATACTTATACGGTATTCTTATAGTATTATAAGGTATATATAGCTCGTACTTAAGTAAAAGTTTTACTAGAGTTTATTTTATTACCGAATACTTAGATATATTATATATAGCCTAAACTAGTAGTAGTTAATTATTTTAGTTATTTTAATATTTCGAATAGTAATTTCTAAAGTACTATTCTAGGATCTAGTTTTATTTCTCTATTTACCTATTAGTCTAAAGGTAGAAGCTAATATTTAACCTTTTTTTAATAAATAAGAGGTCGTAAAAACTAGACTACTATTTACTTATAAATACCGAACCTCTATCTAATATTATTCCTATTAATAGCTTATAAAATTAGAAGATTTTATCTAAGAATAACTATACTAGGTCTATACTATAGATATACTTCGAATAGGGAATATACTTAATTTATTTTATAAATCTATCTATAACTACTAAAATTAAATTATAGTACCCGCTTCTTTTAGAAGATACTAGGGGTAGGTTTATAATAAAATTAATAGTAATCTCTTACTATAGGCTTTAAAAAATAAGTAAAGGTTTAAGTAAATTATATAGTTTCTTTAGTAAGGGCTTAGATACCTAATATATACTATAAGTACGTACTTACTACTTAGTATTTTTATTAATATTAGGCTAGAAAAATATACTTTTAATACGAGCTACTATCCTAAATATACCCTAATACCTAGTATATAAGTTATTATAGTATAAGTATAATACTTTAATTTTTAGACTATCTAGGGTATATATTTTACTATTCCGATAGAGTAGACCGTACTCTTTAAATTAAATAGTCGATTTAGCTCTTTTAGATATATTTTTAATATAAGATATCTAGGACTATCTCTATTTAGTAATAAAAGTATCCTTTTAATATACCTTATAGAGTACGTTTTTAAATATAATATCTTTAATAAGGTCTAATTATAGATTTAAATTAAAAAGCGTAATATATACTACTTTACTATCTTCTTTAAGGGTAAAGTTAGCTATTTCCTCCTTATTAATAACGGAGGACGCTATAGACTATTTTCCCTAGTAATAGGAAAACCTAAAATATATACTTAAATTATTATACTATTATTTAGATATCTTATTACTAGCTTCGAAAGTCTTATCTCTTTAGGCTAAATATAGAGGTATTAACTTAGAAAGCTTATAATATACTACTAGAGTACTAGTTTTAACTTAAAAAGAGTATCCTATAATAAGGTAATACTTAATAAAACTATTTAGTATTACTACTATATATTTAGTATACTTCTATAGTATAGTATTTTTATTTATAAAATATAATTAAAACTAAAGTATAATAGCCTATCTCGCTTCTCTTCTCTCTATAGGGTTATTAAAATCTAGCCTTTATAATAAAGGATCTACTAGGTTCTTCCGCCCTAGAAGATAAATAATCGTAAAGTTAAGAAGAACTAAGTATAATAATACTATTATTTATTTTAGAAATAATTAGGGTTTTAATAGTAGATATTTAATATTTAAGTAATCTATTCTTATATCTATAAGTACTAAAGTATATATAAAATAGTATCTCTAAATCTTAAAACTCTTATAAATAATTAAAAACTCTATATCTAGGGTATTATAGTATAATTCGGTATTCTTAAGTTTCCTCGATATAAAAGTTATAAGGGCTTATACTTTTATAAACTACTTCTAGCTAAGGATAGCTCTAATTATAAAATCTAAAGTATCGGTCTTAATATAAATAGGGTATTTAAGCCGGAAATAGGCTAGTATACTAACTTCTATAAAAGCCTTTTTTAGTTCTTCTACTACCTACTAGCCCTTATCCCCTATATCTAGAGGCTTTATATAGAGCCGTTTTCCTTAAATCTTCTTCTATCGAGCTATAAAAAACCTTTTATATATAGTTATAGTATTATCCTAATATATTAGGTTATTTAAAAGAATTATAATTCTATTATAATTCTTAATAAACCGCCTATAGTAACTAGTTAATCTAGTAAACGATATAATATCTTATACCGATCGAGGCTTAGGCTAATCGAGTATTTCTTTAACTTTTATAAGATTTATACTAATTCCCCTAATACCTACGACCTAATTAAAATAACCTACTTTATTAATCTCGAACTTATACTTCTTAGGGTTTTTATAGAGGCTAGTATCTCGAAGGGCTTTAATAATTATTTTAATATAATTAATATATTCTTCTAGTATATTACTATAGATAAGTATATTATCTATATATACGATATAATAAGTATTTATAAAATCTTTTAAGATATTTTCTATATAATTTTAGAATATACCGGGCGTATTAATAAGCTTAAATAGTATTACTATATACTTAAAGTATCCGTATTAATATCTCTATACTATTTTCTACTTATCGCTTTCGCGAATATATATCCTATAATATATATTCTTAAGGTCTAGTTTCGAGAAGACTTTAGCCTTTAATAGGCGTTCGAGGATATTATTAATTAATAGAAGAGGCGTATAATCCTTCTTCGTAACGGCGTTAAGTTTATAGTAATTTATATAGAGTTATAAAATACCTCTTTTTTTTAGTACGAAGAGAATTAAGGCCCCTAAAAGACTATTACTTCTACGAATCTATTTTAGGTCTAGAATTTACTTTATATAGTCTTTAAAGGTCTTTAATTCTTTTTTATATAGTAAGTAGATAGGGGTATACTTAAGGGGTAAACTTTCTAAGTCGATCGTATAGGTTTTTCTATTTAGTAGGGGTAATCTATTTACGGCCTTTATATCTAAGAACTTCTCTTCTTTATTAATCTACTAGCTAAAGCGCTTTTATAGTATAGCTATAGTATTTTTATTTTTATTATAATCGAGTATATAGGCGAACTTAGTTATTATATTCTATAAATACTCTAATAATATACTAACTACTTAATATACTACTATACTTAGAAGGTCTCGCCTCTATATAAGGGTAATAATAGGAGGCTTTTTTAGGGATAACTTTATATATTATAAGTATATATAAGCTATTATAGTATTCTTAGTATATCGTATCTCCTCTAAAGTAGAGATTAATTTAA
>JAOYNU010035641.1:0-12574 GCA_026745395.1 Tympanopsis confertula | reverse complement strand
TCTCTCTTTCCTCTTTCTATATATAATAGATTAATATACTATTAATACCTATTCGTATCCTTACTAATAGGGCTAGTCCTTTATATATCTATTATATTAAAACTAACTAGAGATAGAAGTAGTTAAGATAATATTAGACGATAAACTCGACTTTTAGATAAGAGGTATTTAGTAGAATTTAGCGGAAAAGCCGACTAAACCCGGTCCGGCTTAGGATAAGGACTAATAGGATCTCTAAATAGAGATTACCCGCCTATAGTAGGAAGTCGCCTAGCTCTCGGCTGAGGCGCTATATAGATAAAAACTACTCCTAGAAAGAAAGTAGTATAATAATAATAAGTAGACTTTTATAGCCTAGAAGGCTACGATCTAATATAAACTAGTAGTTAATACGGATTTTATTAGTATAAACCGTAATAAATAAGTCTATTTATAGAGTAAATTAATAACTAATATCTAAAAATAGGTTATTACTTTTTACGAAATAGGTAATAATAATAATAAGTACGATCTAATTATATTCCTAAATTATTTAAATAATACTTATAATAACCTTTACTACTACTAAATAGACGAGGTAAAATTCGGTAAACTCTATATAATAAATACGGATATTTTTAGCGATTTTCTTATTAAATTTAAATAGCTAATAGCTACTATTAGTAGTTTAAATAAGGATAATACTTTTAAGATTAGTTAGTTATAATAACGGCTTTCTTTTTAGATATAAGATAAAACTATTAGATAATTAATTAGTAAATCGAATTATATTAAAGTAGTAATAGGCTATAGAACTTTTACTTAAAATATCGAAGTATAAGACCTAGAGAAAAAGCTCGGCTAGACGGGCGTTTATTACGCCCTAGGAGCCGACTAATTATACGATAATAATACCCCGATAATAAGGGTAAATAGTACTAGGTCTTCTAGGGATTTTAATAACGGATAATACCCGGGATAGAGGGGCTATAGAGGATAAGGCGGGTATAAGGGAAGGCGGAGTATATCTAGCCCTTACCCTTACCCCGGGCCTATTACGAATACGTTTTAAAAGCGTATAATATAAGTAATAGAAGAAATATACTAAACCTAATAAGATAAGTATAATTATTTATACTATACTTCCCCGGAATATATAATAAAAAACTACTACCTCCTCTTTACTTATTTTAAAATATAAATTAATATACTAGAAGTCGATAAGGGGATTAATAATATAGAATCGGGAAAAGAATAGCCCTTATAGAGAGTTTTACCTAGGGGTAGGTAGCTATTAAGAATAGTATAATAAAGTCTACGGATAGTATAAGATTAGATATTATATATTCTCGAATAGAAGACGAAGAATTACTCGACTATATAAATAGCTCTTTTTTTATAATTCTTATAAAATTTAATAATACTAATTTCCTTAATTACTAAGTAGACTCCGGATATAACTATTATACTACTATAAGCGACTATACCGTATAATAATTAGAGTTAGACCTAATTCCCCTTACCTAATTATAAACTTTATAGTAAGTTACGAAAGTAAACCGGGGTAGGCCTAGTATTATATATATAGTTAGAATAATAATCGATATCGATAGTTAGAGATTACTTATATACTAATATATAATAAAAAATATAGAGAAAAGCGTAATCCTAGGGCTCTTTTAAATAGAATACCGGGGTATTATTATAGATATAAAAGAAAGAACCCTCGAAATAAGTACTACGAACTAATTACTTATTCGGGGTATAAATAAGTAGAACCTAATAGAGAAAATTATTAAAATTTCGGCGACTTTATTTAACCTCCTCGTAGATAAAAAAGTCTAAAATTACCGGGGGAAGAATAAGTTCTTTTTAATTTTAATTAAAAAACTATTAATATTAATTAAAAACTACTCGGAATATATAGTACTTTTATCCTACTTTCCCCTAATAAAAGAAATCTAAAATAAAAAGCCTATACTCTTACTAGAATTAGAAGAATTCCGAGTATACTTTAATAAAGACCGGGTAGGCGGACTACTTTTTTACCGAGGCCGCTAAGACTACTATATAAAGATTAAAAAGGATATAAATAGAAGGACCCCGGAGCTACCCTAAGGGCTACTTTATAGTATATCTAGGGATAAGCTAATTAAACTCTAGAAGTAGCTAATAGACCTAATAAATAAAAGGTAAATTCGTATAAGCGTATTTTTAACTATTACCCTAGTACTATTTATAAAGAAAGTAAAAAGCGGCTTATACTTCTATATAGATTACCGAGTATTTAATAAGATTATAGAATAAAACCGATACCCCTTCTTTTTAATTAAGGAAACTTTATACTTATTATCGATAGCCTAGTAATTTATAAAAATCGATATAAAGGTAGCCTTTTACTAAATTAAAATTACGAAAAAAAATAAATCGAAAATAGCTTTTCGAATATACTATAAACTATTTAAATAGCTAGTCTATCTATTCGGCCTTACTAGGGCCCTTATAATATTTTAATAATATATTAATAAGGCGTTTAGAAACCTATTAAAATTAACTTATATAATATATCTCGACGATATCCTTATCTACTTACTAGGATCGAAATAGGACTATATAGAAAAAGTAAAATAAGTTCTCTAATACTTATAAAATATAAATTTAAATTTAAACCTCGAAAAATATATTTTCGTAATAAAAGAGGTTAATAACCTCGGGTATATCGTTAAAACCGGTATTAGGATCTAAGCCGACTTAGAGAAATTAGTAATTATAAGGGAATAAGAGGCCCCGACGAAACTATAAAACTTATATAGTTTTTTTAAGTTCGCGAATTTTTATAGAGACTTTATCGACGGATTCTCGATAATAATAGACCTATTAATCGACTTTATAAAGTAGAATATACTATTTATTTAAATAGCTTAGTATTAAGCTATATTCGATAAACTAAAAAACCGATTTATATTAGTACTTATCCTCGCCTAATAGGACCTTAATAAGGAAATTATTATAGAATACGACTACTCCGGGAAGGCTTTAAGGGGTTATCTCTCTTAGAAAAAGGTAAATAGGATTTTATAGCTAGTCGTATACTACTCGGTATATCTAATATAAGTAGAGTAGAACTATACTATCTATAATAAAGAGCTACTTATAGTAATTATTTACCTAAAAGCGTAGTTAGTTAAGTTATAAAGTATTAGAGACCTATTCTTTATATATACTAACTATAAGAACTTTAAGTATTTTACCTAACCTCGCTAAATTATAGAGCGATAAGTAAAATAGGTTAAAGCGCTCTTAGCTTACTATTTCTATTTATAATATCGACTAGGCCTATTTACTAGCTACCCCGATACCCTATTAAGACGGGAGTAGGATATAGATAATACTAAGGAGAAGATCTATAAGATCCTATAACCCCTATTAATTTATATACTTAGTCTTCTATATAGCGAAATACTCTTTTTAACTAAAGCTTTATAGAAATTATAAGATAAAAAAGTCGATTACGATCTATTATACCGAGTATACCTAGAAGTAGTTAAAACGGGTAAGAGATATTTCCTAAAAGAAGCCGGGATAAAGGAATAGGTAGGTAATTACGGCCTTAATATATAAGGAGTACTACTATATAAAGAAAGATTATAACTACTAAACTAGGAACCCTTATAAACGAATATCCTCTAATATATCTATAAGTCGCTACTCGTCGGCTACCTAGGATTAAATAATATATTTAGTATATTATAATATGTCAGGGCACGGAGATGCCGTGGCTGGCACTGTAGTGAAGGAATAGGTTAGTAGATTATATGACTATATATTACGTAATATACGTAGGGCTAGAAGCTTATCTTCTAGCCTACTAGTATAATATAACTTAGAATAAATAACACTCTTTATATATAATAATATACCTATAAGTAAAACCTTATATAGTAGTACCGTATCGTTACGATTAATTCTATTATTTCTAATAATTTAATAAAATCGATAATACCTTATAGCTTTTAATTTATATTAAGTATAAGTCGGAATAAATACTAGCGTAAAGAAATTATTAACTAACGAATAATCGTATAAATCGCGTAATTTTATAATACTATAGCTAGCCGAAAAACGCGGATAAATATAGAATAATTACTAATAATTAATAATCTACTATAGAGAGTAACGAGATCCTAGTTACTATAACCCTAAATATCGCTTTTATAGTAATTAAGATTATAGTCGGCTAACTATATAACGGCCTTCTTCGAACTCGATATACGCGGATAACCTCGGAGTCGTATACTACTACCTAGAGAACTTAGACTACCTATAAACTTAATTAGGACTTAGATCTATTCTATATAAACGATTATTAACTCGAGAATTAAATCTAAATTTACTAATATTTCCCGATTAGACTCGTAAAATTCTATTAAGCTATTAAAAATACTACTTATATTAATATAAATACTAGTTCTATCTACTCCTATACTATTATACCGAAGGAAATATTTATAGATCTAGTCTACTAGATAGTATATTAATTTATTTATTAAACTAACTACCTAGTTACTATATATATTAAACTAAATTATACTTTCCGGGCTTAAATCGCGTTCGACTAACTTACTATCTACCCTAATAGTACTAGGCTACTTATTTATATCGCTACTTTAATAACTTATACCGATTATTAATTTATATTAGTTAATAATAGTAGCCCTATAACTTTAAGGAATAAATATTCTATAAAACCTAGGCCTAGTACTATAAATTTAATAATAATCCGTAGACGTCTAATTAGAAGGCCTCGACGAACTATAGTACGAACTTAATAACCGAATAGAGATATAGAATATAGAATTCCTAAATAAGACTATATTAGTAGTCTATAATAGACTATTTATAGATAGTTTTATTAAATACGTATATAAAAGAATAAATATTTAAAATAGCGGAATATACTAGAGCTAAGGTAAATTACGATCTATTTATACTAAGTACTAGGTATAATTATAATACTACTAATCTATTTATTTACCTATTTTATTTATAATCGTACTTAGAGAAGTACGGAATATATATATACTAGAAAGATCGCCTTTTTAATCTATTTACTTATTACTATATAGTTTATATTAGATATTATAAGTTAATATTATCCTAGAAAATACTACTATACTTAATCTTAATAACCGTCTTATAGGACTTATTAGCCTAATAAGTATAGGAGATATCTTTAATAACGAACCTATTAGGCTATTATCGGCTTTTATTATAGAGCCGGAACGCCGAAATCGCTTCGAATACGACGAAAGCGTAGTCCTAATAGAAATTATCCGTAGTTATTCTCTAGGAGGACTACTTATTAATACTCCTATATTTATAGGTATAGTACTTATAGAGGATAAACTACCCGCTAAAGAGATCCGAAAATAAGTCTTTAATACTAGTAAATCGTAGAAACTAAAGAATACTATAAATTTCGACGATTAGAAGGCTAATCTTAAGCATAGCCTCGATAAAGTAGGGTTATCTATCGATATATTTCTATAATTACTAAAAATACTAGTTATAAGAGGATAAAACTAGATATATAATTCCCTTACCTACGATATCTAGCTAATATATACTTAAATAGGTATAAACCTAGTTTAATTATAAGTATTAATTAAATCTAATTACTCTCGCCTTATTAAAATTTTATAAACGAGGTACTTAATAACTAGACCGCCTTAAATACTAAATTAGACGAGTTTATCTCCTAATTCCTAGCTCGGTTCTATTAAACTACTTTTAATACTAAGAAACTAGGTTAGCTATACCTAATAGCTAATTAGATAATCTAGAAACTAAAAAAGGCTATTCGTAAGTATTACCCTTATTTCGCTAACTAATTAATTAAGATAGAATATATAAGCGGATTAACTAAGAGGGAGTAGTTTAATAAAATAATATTAATACTATATAAATTAGAAATATTAAATACTAAGAAATATAATACTCCGAAAGATAATAATATTAAATCCTTAGATAATAAATAGGGTAATAACTAATATAATAATACTAGTACGAACTAATCCGGAAAATATAAGAGTCCCGCTAGGGATAATAAAAATAACTATTAGTCCTTTTTACCGCCTACTAATAAGAATAAATAGACTAGTAGATAAGGTAGGTCCGATAGCTTATATAAAATATATAAGAAGAGATATAGTAGTAAGTATTAGGGTACTAATAAAATAAAGTAGCCTAAGAACTAGAAGGAGATCTTAGAATAGAAAAAGATCTAGTATACCTAGTAATAGGTAAATCGATAAGAAAAAGCTATTATAATAGTAGTAAGTAGTTCGGGAAATAATAATACTACTTTATAACTAGATACCGATAATATATAAGTAACCGGCGAAAATATAAATACTATAAACTATCCCTTTACGGGAATATATATAGTTCGATTACTTACTATAGTACTATACCGAGAGAGTATTAGTACTTAATCCGAGGGGGAGTTTTCCTTAAAACTCGTTAAGAATACTAACTATCCTAATTAGATAGTATTACTAAAACCTATTAAAATAGTATAAATTCTCTCCGCCGAATAATAATTATAGGATATTAACGAAGTTAATCCTATTCTATTCGATACTAGTACTAATACGGATATTATAGGGCGAAAGGATATTTTTATACCTAGATCGCTAAAGACTATTAACCCGATTTATCTTATTACGACTAGAGGCGGTACTATAATAGTATATAAAGCTAGGACCGTCGTATATACCTTCTATAACTTTAATCCGAATATTAGAGGTTTTTAGATTATTATTATCGAGAATATATTATTCGTTAAAGTAATATAACTTATAATTATAAGTAATCTATAGTAGTACCGCCGAGGCGGGTACCTCTATTATAACGATCTAATCGACTATAATAATATTATAATTACCTAAATCGATATAATCCGTAGATATTTCTTTTTAAAGGCGCTACTTATTACGTATAAAAATAGAGTTATTATTAAAATAGGTAATAAGGATATAAGAGAGATCGGGTATATCGAACTTATCGATTAGGTTATTACTATTATATCTAAACCGGTATAAGATATCCGCCTATACTATAAGCGCCTAGTTTACCTATTATCGAGAGTTATAGCTAAAACTATCGATATTACCTATAGCTATAATTTAATATCGGCTATAGTATATTAATTTAACTACGCCTACTTATCGTATAACTTAGTAAAATTATTACGATATAGCCTAAAATTACCCTAAACTAGAACTACTATAGCTAGAGAGGGTATTTATATTAATATATCGTTAAATATACTAGTTAGCTATAAAAGTTATAAGTATATAGTAATAAGTATTAATAATACCTAGCGATTTAGAAAAGTTATATTCGTAACTATAAAGTTTTAAGTAGTAGCGAATATAATAGTAATTATAATATAGCTCGTTAATAACTATACTCGTACCCCTAATTAGATTTATTACGATAATAGTACTAATATCTATATTAGTAATTTAAGAGATTTCTATAAAGAGTATAGTACTTATTTTAAGGCCTCCCTACTATACTCTCCTTAATAAAATAGTATAACTAAATAGTCGTTCTTAACTATTTAGAATAAAACTAGAGCTTATATAATCGATATAGCGATTCTAGTATAGTTTTAGCTATACGTCGTCGAATTTATCGTTAATATTATAAATAGGTTATCGATAATAGTTAACCCTAAAGGTATATCCTTATATAAAGGATATAAAAATACTATAAGACCTATAGTTATTTAAAAAGATATTAGAATACTAGTAAGTATTAATATTACTACTAATATTCTATTAATTAGATACCTATATATACTTAGCTATAAGTATTTTATTAATAATAACTTTCTTTAATAACCTAATAGTAAATAAAAAAGTACTACCTATACTATAGTTAGTATTCTAATTAGATATACTAGTACTAAACTTTACGGTATTTATATCCTAAAATACTACTATATTATTATTTCCCGAGATATCGTATTCTATAAACCCTAAAATAACGACGACTTCGATAAATATATCCGCTATATATAACCTAAAAGTATATTCTAAAATAAGAAAATTCTTATTAAAATTAATAACTTATTATCTAGTTAAAAAGGAGAAAAATATAATATCGACGATAATAATATCGACGATAATATCGGGTTACTATATTTTATTATAGAGAACGGCGACGATAATAAGCTATTAAATAACTAGGCTTAAAGAGCTTATAATTAGGAAAACTTCTTCTCGATTAAGAGCTTTTATTAAAACCCCTTTTTTAAATAGACCTAAATTAACGATAATTTCTTTAATAGTCTATATATACTTACTTCCCTTTAAATCTTTAATATCGATAGATTTAATAACCCTCGTATAATAAAAGAAGTATTAAGTATACTAAATAAAGATAAATAAATTAAAATAGTTTTTAATAAGATTACTAAATTACTTAAGAAAAGTATATTTATTTTTATTAATAAAACTAAAATTAGGAAATAATATTTAATCGATACCCGATAAATTATTAAAATTAAATATAACGAAACCGGTAAACTTATAAAATATAAAACTCGTCTAGTTACGAGAAGTTTCTATTAATAATATAGAATTAATTACGATAAAACCTACTTATTAATAGTATAATTAGTATTATAGCGAATTATCCTAGTACTCGTAATAGTAAAAAAGTATAAATAGTAATAAATTAATATCGTATTAACTTATTTTAATAGTAAGTTTAAGTATAATATCTATATATAGACTTTTAAACTACTATTACTATACTTCGAGTATAATTTAGTCTAAGTAAAATAATATAATTAAGTAAAGGAAAAAGTAATAAAACTCGGTATACTATTATAGCCTAAATTAAACTAGAAATAAGTTCTAAATTTAACTAAAACTTAACCTAAAAGCTATTAGAATAATAGAGGTATCTTACGACGATATAGTATACGTCGACTATAATACTAGTATAATTATAGTAACTTATATCGACGACTTCTTATTTATCGGACCTACGAATACTAAAATTAAAGATTTTATAGAAAAACTAGACTACTATATACTAATTAAAGATTATAGCTAGCTATTATACTACTTAGGTATTAGAATTATAGAAGGATCCGATAGATCGATCGGTCTTTACTAGGATTAATATATTACTAATATCCTCGAGAAGTTTAATATAGCGGATTATAATAGAATATAAATACTAGTAGTCGTTAAAGTATAAAAAATAGATAATATTAATAGTAAATATACTAGTACCCTATTAAATCCCTAAATATATAAAAATTACTACTCTATCGTCGGCTTATTATACTATATATTAACTATAACCCGAGCCGATATCTTACTAATTAATAGCTTATTCTCGAGAACTTAAGTTATACCGAAAAAAAGCTATAAGGTAGCTACTATTAGAGTTTTACGATACTTTAAGTAGATGTTATGGACTAGCACGAGTGTAGTATAGTAGATAGTACTAGCTGGCTATATAAGGGATAAAAAGGGTCTTAGATAAAGCCTATAAGCTAGGGATATAGTCTAAGGGGGATAAAGGAGGTAGCTAAGAGGTATACGCCTATATAAGGATAAAAGGGGAACCTACTAGAAAAAGGGGATCTAGCTCTTTATAAGAGTTATACTACTATTATTACGATAGAAGCTTTAATTAATTATATATAATCTATACTATATCTATATTTTATTTATAATATATATATATATAATAGGATTACGATACCTTTACTTTTTAATTTATATATTATACCCGAAGAAAGGCCTAATAGAATTACTTTTACTTTATCCTATAAATTAATAGGTTTTAAGGACTAGAGATATTATAAGAATACCGAAAAAATATACTTATAGCTATAAACTATATAACTAATTATAATTTATATATAATAACCCGGTATTTAAGTATACGTTATATATAATAAATTAAAATAGTTACTACTTATAGCTACTTAGTCGTTTTATAAAATAAAGAAGAGAGAGGATAATAAATAGAGTAAAATAGAGGTTCTCCTATCTAAGAAGAGACCGAATTAGTTACTATACTTTATAGATTTCTTCTTTTTTCTCTTCTCCTTTTAGATCTACTAGTACTCTTAAAAGAAGTAGTTAAAGAATAATATCGTAAGTATATTATAGTAGTAATAGAAGAATACTAATATTAATTAAATAATAGTATTATAACCCCCGATCTATCCGCCTAGCCTAAGATCTAGAGGAAGGTAAATTAAAATATATATATTATATAAATAGCCTAAAAAAAGAAAATAAACCCTAAGTATCTAGTAAAACTTATACGATAATTCTATAGATAAGTCTACTTATTAAATTTAAAAAGAATTTAGAAGAGAATAAGAATACCTTCTTATAGTAGCTATACTACGCTATTAATTTATATAAAATTAAAAACGATATCGAGAAAGTAATACTAAAGTAAACTAATTTTAAAAAATAAACTAGAACCTATTAGACTATATATATTACTAGAATATACAATAACTAGATATTTAGGGTTACCTAGAACGATTTCCTAGGGTTCTTAGATTTAGAACTAACTTTACTTTACTTATATAGTAAAAATACTATAGTAGTATTAATAGACTAGAGGTAATAAGAATATAAGCTATTAATTACTTTAATTTATAATATTTTTAAAATTAAAGCTAAGACTTTATAAAAGCTCCCCGAACCCTTTTAGGTATTTATTATCTATTATACTACTAATAAAAAAAATAAGAAGATTATTATCTTTAGGGCTAGCTCTACTCCCCCTACCCTCTAAGAGCTAAAAAACTTTACTTTAGCCGAGGAAAAACCCTTATAGTAGACCTACTATTTAAGGGATAAAAGGTATAAAAATAAATACGATAAAGACTTAACGTATAGAAGTACTAAAAGACCTTATAATATATTAGAAAGCCTATTTATAAACCTCTTAGAAATTTAGAAAAATAATATAATTAATAAATAACTTTATCTTAATTATATTATAAATATATTTTAAAAGTATAAGGTAAGGAGAAACTCTTTTATATTTAGGTATTATAAATATAAGCTTATAGGCTATACGAGACCCTAGTATATAGCCCTAAATTATACCTAGTATAATAGAAGGTCTTATACGATTAAAAACTATAGCCTACCCCCTCTTCTAGCCGAAATAGCTATATAGGAGAAGTTAGATAGTAATAGAGTACTAATAGCTAGGATTAGACTTTAGGATAAAGCCCGACGACTTATTTTTACGAAGAAAAGACTTATTATACCTATTATCGTAAAAGTAGGATATCGGTAAGAAGATATAGCTATTCTTCTAGATATAAAGGCTAAATTATAAACTATAATCGATAAAACCTAATAGAAGAAGAGAGGTAGGGCTATACTTATACTTATAAGAGATATAATTAATACCCTAGTAGCTTAAAGAGATATAGAGATAAGAGGAAGAATAATTACTATTATAAAGATTATAAATTCGGAAAGAAAAACCTAAATTTTTAATTATAGTACGATTATTACGAAGATTTACGATTTTAAGTATTAGATAGTAATAGGGCTAGATTAGTTAACGAAAGTAGACCTTAATATCCGCTTCTCGATAGGCTAGTAGTATTATCGCTTTTTAAAAAAAGGATAGGATAGTATTAAGTTAATTTCTATTTTAGAGGAGATATAATATACTAGGAATACTATAATAACTTATATATACTTATAATATATAAAGTTACCCTTAAAAAAACCTCTTATTACTACCCCTATATAGAGGTAAGACCTTCTAGGTATAGTAGTATATTAAGTAATTAGTATATTATTAGAGTATTTATAAAATATAATAACTAAATTCGCTTATATACTTAATTATAATAAAGATAAGGATACTATAACTATACTATAAGAGTACCCTAATTAGTAGATTAATAAAGAAGAGAAGTTCCTAGATATAGAGGCTATAAATAGATTACTTTTATTAGGCGGAAAAACCTATATAATCGACTTAAAAGGTTTACCCCCTAAGTATACTTTTATTTACCTACTATATAAAAAAGAGTTAAAGACTTTTAAAGATAATATAGAGTAAACTCTAGACTTAGGATAAATTTATAGAAATAATAGTCCTCTAAAAGCCCTAGTTCTCTTTATACTTAAAAAGGGAAATACTTTATAATTCTATATAAATTACTATAAATTTAATACTATTACGAAGAAGGATCGTATACTTTTTCTATTAATTAATAATATCCTCGAATACCTATTAAAAGCTAAAATCTTCTTAAAATTAGACTTTAAGAATACGTATTATAGGATATATATTCGCGAAGGCGATAAGTAGAAGATAGTATAAAAATATCGATACGGATATTTTAAATATATAGTAATACTATTCGGGCTTATAAATATACCCGGTATATTCTAAAGTTATATAGAAAATATCCTAAAGGACTTTATAAATACCTATTATATTATATATATAGATAATATACTTATTTATAGTAATATACTAGAAGAATATATTAATTATATTAAAACGA
>JAOYNU010035530.1:0-12606 GCA_026745395.1 Tympanopsis confertula | reverse complement strand
CAGTTACATTGATCGCGTGCGCATTTACTCGCTTTTTCGCGATGGCAAAATCTTGTCTTGACATGCCACTAACAATCCTATAAAAAGAAATTAGCTTTAATGGACACGAAGAGCGCCGAAGGATGGCCCCTGAGAGACGCAAATCTTGTTCACGCAAAAGCGGCGAACGAGTGGGAACCATCGATATGCCCGATGCTGTGCCGGCGTGCCCCCGATCAACATCGAGGTCCTATGGCAAGATCTTTGCCACATAGGATATCTCTCACGATCGCTGAGCCTATTCGATAATATTTCATGATCCCGGGGGAAATCAAAATGCTTACAAGTACGGAGTATATTCAAGATCTATACCGCGCTTTGCGTCACAAGCGCGAGCGAGCTTTTGGAAATACCTTGGTTGTTTTCATAACAATGCAATTTGCTCTAACCCAATATCGCTTACCTCGTATTAATAAGTGTCTGTGGATTGGGCTACTGCACATCAAGTACAGTAAACTGAAGATCACTACTCCACATTTCAGGGCCGGGCTAAGGACTGGGGCGGAATCAGTCCTCGAGTCAGGAGGTCAAGATCTTTCCTAAGCTACGGAGTACTCCGGACAGAGTATGGTAAACCAACAGCGCTTAGAATCTGGCCCTCGCTGACAATACGAGCCAGAGAACTTTGCTTCCATTTTAAAATGCAGCTTGCATTGCTTAATTAGAGCTTAGAGCCCTGTGCGCGCACGGTACATGCCTTGGTCCAAAGCAGGGCCATAACCCCTCGTTCTTCAAAACGAAGTATATAAGGTCCTACCGTGAACTCAAACCCTCCTTGCTCATAATTTCTTATAGAGCTTCAACACTAAGAGGAAGTAAATTACCAGCCATGGGCGGTCCGATCTGAAATCCTGCAAGTCGAAGCCCCTTTTCGAGCCGCTAAGTTTTGGCCCGACCCCCATCGTCTCGTATCTACAAAACGACGCACAGCTCAGTTCCAAAATCCTATCTGGGAAATTAGCTCACCCCTTTTCGCCTTCTTCTCAATGACTCAAACTGATAAGATTATTCCTGAAAGCTGATCGGGAGTCGGTGTTTCTCTTCCGTCTCCCGTCTCCCGGTGAAAACACCCGTTTGCCGTATACTAAAAGAGGCAAGGAAGTCCCGTCCTCCCTATGACATCAGCGATAGGGCAGCCTCAAAGGCGATCTATGTCTGTGTTTAACTGAATCAAAGGAGCTTTCCGTGGGAAACTCAAGCGAGTCATCCTCGTTATGAGTTCTCCTATTGGTCTAGGGGTCTGGCTGCCATATGGGGTGCGTCGATGATCCGGGTCAGATTTTCTGGGGTAAACGCGGCCCATTCTGACATGAAAATACATGTAACTACACAGTACACCGCGAAGGGTATCGAGTCAGACCTATCGAAAAGTGGCGGTCTGCGCCGCCTCCGCATGTTGTGGAGACAATCGTTCGTTTCTATCTCACATGCACGATGTGTGCCTAATGCGTGAAATGTTGACCCGAGGACAGTGCCGGCATTTAGTGGTCTCCGTACTTGGGTTAAGAACGGTCTTTACAGCATTATGGAGGCTCAAATGTAGACATGATCTCATTTTACATATCCGTCGCTATATACGCAACAAAAGTCACATCTTGAATCAACAGATGTATACCCATGGGTTATTCATTCATGGCCTCATCAGACAGCAGCCTAAATAGTCTGAGTGCGGTTAAGCAGCCATTCCAGATGGCGGTATGAGCTACGCGGCTGGAACTGAGGCTGCATGTGGCCGGACTGGAAGGTCTCAACCCACATGAGACCACGCTCGTAGTGCTGGATACCCATGATACCCTGAGGCTCATCGCCGCCCGCCAAGCCGTTCTCCTTATAGGTTTCAGCCCAGGCCAAGTCGGCCAGCTGGATGTTGATCGGGGTCTCTGGCTTCTCTTGGAATCCAAGGTGACCGTTCCAGGTCATGTTCTGGATGGCGAGAAGGGTGCCGTTGGTGATAATGACCATGTCGAAGTCACCGTTGCCAATCAGGACACGGTTGGTGCCCTCGATGACCTGGGGCAGAACCTTCTCGATAGGGTTGGCAGAGATGTCACCCTCTTGCTCAGGGCCGGCGGAACCGCCGACAAACACGGGATTGTTGGAGCACTCTGCCCAAGTAACGTTGTGAGGGGCGTGCAGAGCGCGCTTCACGTCGGGTCGGTCGAAGTAGACCTGGGCTCCCTCGGGTGTGTAGAGAAGAGCGGTGGGGAAGCCGGTGATATCCCACAAGATGGGGCATTGCAGGTTAATCTCGTACAGATCGAAGCATGGGTTGACCCTCAGAGCTTCGTTGTAGGCAAGGTCGAAAAGGTCGCAATCGGCTTCGGAGGTGTAGTTAAAGAACTTGGGAGGCTGCACCTCTGGGGGAGGGAAGGTCAAGTACTTGTCCAGGTAGTCGGCATAGCCACACTTCTCGTGTCGGCTCTCGAGCTCAGCCATGAATGTGTCGTTGAGATTGAACAGGTTCTTGTTCTCCTTCACGAATGGCACGGTAGGTACTTCCTCCTGGATGAAGTCGTGTTGACCAATGCAGGGGTCATAGGCCAAAGCACCTGTGGAAATAAATTAATACAAGATCTGGGAATGTTTGATCTGAAATAAACTCACCATGCAGATCGAAATGCTCTTTGTTCTGCTCATCAAGGAAAGCAGCCGAGATATAGGGCACATATCTTCCGGCATAACTTTCACCAGTGACATAGATCTTGAAGTTCTTAATACCGAAAATCTCCTGCCAGTTCTTGAAGAATTTCACAAAGTCCTGCGCAGTCTCCTCTTGTGAAACAGCGGTGGGTTTTCCGGTTGAGTAACCAGTGCCGACCGGCTGATCCACCCAAAGGACGTTGGTCAAGTTCACCCACGAGTAAGGGTTCTCGACGGGGGCGAAGGTACCAGGCTGCCAGAGAAAACGACCGTTCTCTTGAATGAAAGCTTCCATAGAGCTGCAGCCAGGACCGCCATTCAGCCAGATAGTAACCTCATCAACGGGCTCGCCGAGCTTGGGCTGGAAGATGAAAAACAAGCTGCGCGAGGTGTCATTCTTCTCAATTGGCACCGAGCCGGAGTACATTTCACCGATATCGAAGTTGACCTCAGGCAGATGGTCAACAAAGTAAGCTTACGTGCTGTTAGTCCCACTTTCTCTTTTCTCGCCGATTGGAAGGAATGTAGCTCACGCTTGGTCTTCTTGCTCAGGAATTCATAATTCTCCGTGCTGCGCTCAACCTTCTTCCTCGTCGCTTCAACAGCCTTCTTGGCCTTTTCCTGAGGGCCTCGAGCCAGCTGTCCGAATCGACCATGCTTTGATGCAGCGACCGACTCTGCGCCCAGCGACAGGGCCAGCAGAGTCGAGGTCAGCAGCGATTTAACCAGCATCGCGGGGGCACGGGTTTCTGAGGGGGAAACCGAGACAATGAACAAAAGGAGAAAGACAAACGTGCACCTGCAGCGCCCAAGCTCCGAGATGCGAGGAGCTCGAGTTAAATAAGTTGGGGTTGGGGGTGGTCTCACCTCGGGGGAAATAAAATGGGACCCATTGCTACCGGGCCCGAAAGGAAATAGCTCTAGTTGGTCAGCCAATTCCTCAGCAAGGAACTAAAGCAGTGCTAACCAATGCTTCTTCTTAGAAACTCCACTCGAGCCCCCGAAATGCAGACCCAAGCAGCCACATCAGAGCCACTGATATCAACCCGAAGCTCCAAGCGGGGTAGCCGAGGCCGGAAAGGCGGCTTGCGTTCTTTGTTCACCGTCGATGATCTGCAAACCCCTTTTTTGCGCCTCCTGGAGAGGCTGAAATCTGCTGCTGATCTGGACCTGCCACAGAAAGTAATATTCTGGAATACGTCTACGTCCACGATACTGATGCAGGAACTCAGCAAGCTTGACAGAATCCTTCGATGATCTGGCCCGCGCAATACCCTATCTCGCATATAGATTAAGCGACGGGGCTGCGACGGATTCCGCCGCGATGGAGCTAGCGAGCGCCCGGTGGTAGACAATTTGTGTCTCATCCACGGTTGGAGTCGCTATTGGCCTGGGGTATCTCTACCCTGCGAGTTGTATGCGGAGTGACTTCACCCCCGGCCCCGGCCCCTTCAGGCAACGAACCCAGCTGTGCCCAGTTCAGACAAACGCAGCGCCCAGTGACTCAATCGTTTACCTTTTCGGTTTTGATCTCATCCAGAATATTGTTTGATTCGGTCATCCATCCTTGCTGATTGTACAATAGTACTTCGTAGTATAAGTTAGCCTCCATCCCAACGATGGCGTCAGGGCATGGCTATGATTTGTCGGCGATGGGGCATAATAAATTCCTAATAAATTCTGGTCCAAGCCAATGAGTCTAAATGTTCGTGCTAAGGCGTGCCGCCAAAGTGCTAAGCTTTTGTTCCACCAGTAGAGATCGAGAGTCGGACAGCCTCGGTCGGACTCAAGAGTCGCCTACTCGCGGGTCTTTACCCCCGCCACTCTTTCTCTGGTTACCAGCTGTGTTCTTCGCCGCTTTTCTTTGTTCGGAGAGATAAGAATCCCTGCTGGTGTTATCTGGTGGATCAGTAGAGCTGCAACCTGATGATAAGGAGCGATAAGGGGCAATGAGTCCAGGCAATTACATGAGCTAAACTCCCTGAGCCTGAAATTCTTGGAAGTAGATCCATAGAGAGAACAAAAGATGCCTAAGGAGGCAATGCACGATAAGATAAAGAGTCAGATGGCCTGTCCCTCGTGCACCCCGGACTATGTACTCCCCGCATGTGAGGGCCATTGGAATCCGGGGTGCTCCACGCCGGATGATCCAGCGCATCAGCTCCTTCAAGCAGCAACGAGAAAGCGGAAATATTCCAAGCGGAATTTTTCCCAACAGAAAGCAGAGAGCTCCAAATCAATGATAATAATACTGAGAGTATTGGTTGAGTAGCCGGGCTTAATCTTGCACTGACCCAGAATACGGAAATGCATTGTACCCACCGGACATGGCCCGTCGGCATCGGAAATCTCCCGGCATCGCAGACGACCTCAATAAATACTGTCAATATCCAATGCTAGATGATATAATATGACCATATAATCACTGGAAAAATCCAATTCAATCTTCAAATCAAAATTGCAACACGTTATCATCATGGGTTCCGTGCAGCCAGAGTTCACCGTCCAGAACGCCTTTCGGACGCGGACCTTGAACGGACAAATCACTCCATTGCTGTCCATCAAGACCGTCACCACCAATGAAATCGCCATGCTAGCCAAAATGGCCGGCTTTCACGGCGTTTTCATCGACATGGAGCACTCCGCCCTCGATATGCGGAGCGTAGGCCAGCTGATCCTAGCCTGCAACTACGTCGGCGTGTCCCCTGTCGTCCGCTCTCCATCCAAGTCACATTGGCATATCAGCCGCATCTTAGATGCAGGCGCTGCGGCCGTTGTCATCCCTCACATCGAGACTGTCCAGGAGGTCCGGGACCTCGTGCATCATGCCAAGTACGCTCCTATTGGAGCCCGTGGGTGCACAAACAACCAGCCTGCGTTCAATTTCCAGCATGTTCCGACGCTGAAGCAGAACGAGGTGTTGAATGCGCAAACTATGATTATTCCAATGATTGAGACACCCGTGGCTGTGGAGCTCGCAGATGAGATCTTTGCAGTTGAGGGCGTCGACGGAGTGCTGGTTGGGTCGAATGATCTATGCACCGATTTGGGAATTCCAGGCAAATACGACGATGCCCTATACATCAACTCGATGACTAAGATCATCAATGCTGCTAATAAGCATGGCAAGCCTGTTGGAGTTGGTGGTATCGGTGGCCGACTGGATCTTCTTGAGCGATGGTTCTCAATGGGCGCTTCGTGGTCATTGAGTGGCCAGGATGTGGCGATTCTGCAGAACGGCATGAAGCAAATTGTCAAAAACTACAACGAGATAAGCCAGCGAGTAGAAAAGGTGAAGGACTAAGGCTCAAAATTGGATATGTACATATATTATCTAGAACTATAGCACATTTTGCAAATCAAATATCTCATCAAAATCAAGAGTAGCCAATGGATCGCCACATGCATACTCGTTCAAGCCAGCTTCCATATTCCATAGTGCGCCATCTCCAAATATGTCCCATGATAACATAGATCCTTCGGGAATCGCAGCGTCACTTGGAAGTCCAAAGGCTGAGTCAGGGACCAGCGATGGATCATCAAGGCGAATTCCTGGTGGAGAAGATACATAAGGGAATTGGAGAGCATCATAGGCTTCCGGTAAATAGTTAGACGTGAACTGAAATCGAGGGCTGTTTAGTCCCAAGAATGGCTCCCTAGCCATACCCATTGAATGAGAGTCGCTCAGAGACAGAGTTTCGGGTGCATCAGATCCTATAGGGCGAGGTATTCCATCGGATTGCAATTGTCGACCAAATTTGCGCGCCATATACCCTCTCAATGCTTCATAAACTGCAATATATCGCTTTGCGTCCGGTAGTGCCTCGCACATCTGCTTGATTACTACCTCGCAAGTAACCACAGCATCAATACCGCTCCGAATAGTATTCACATCGAAGTCGCGGACCACTGATAGGCAGTACATGATTGAAAGTCCAGCAGTGAAGAGAGTTTGAAAGTAGCTTCTTGTGTATGTGATGGTCTTGTTCTCGTATAGCAGGGAGTAGACTGTGATGGCACCAACTGCGCTTTGCAGGCATAAAACAAGTAAGTCTCTCGGGGGCAAGCTGTTTCGCTTCGGTACAATGTCGATGGCCTTTCGAACGAGTAAAAGCTTTTCTCTCAGGTAAAGATGATCGAACCATTCTTTCATCTGATACAGGCATTTAGGCTCCTGAAACACTGGCGCAGAACAACGCCAATTGTAAAGATCAGCCAATAGCTCATCCAATTTAGCGTAGATCGCTCCACGCGCGAATAAGTGATCCTTCGTGTCAGATGCAACTGCTTTCTCGTTGAATTGTAGATGAATTCGAGACGTGATCTGTCGCAACCGTACGCACGTAATAAACACGGTCGTTTCAGTTGGGGTGTTGGTCGTAGAAGTCGCGAGTACTGAAGCAGCAGAAAACGAATCCAAATCAAGGAAGCTTCTCGGGTTCCCGGCAGCTTCAATATCTGCGTCATTAGCATCGGCCGGAAAGTTGACCTTGATTGATTTTTCTGATATAGCAAATGGACGTTCCAGAGTGACTGAGCTGTAGCGATCGATCATGTAGCATTGCCAAAAGACTCTTCGTTGTATCTGCTCTTCCAGGAGCGTTGTGGTCGAATTAGGCAGAGGAGGCTTGTGAAGACCCTGCTCGATACAAAGCCGCATGCTTAATCGTGTGATTTCCCAAATAGATGTTCCTGAAAATTTCGATCAACCTTCGTTAGAATTTTGGATTATCCTAAATTCAAATGCAAGACGGCAGAGAAAAAACAGGGGCGAATATGAAAGCACAGGGTTAAGTATAATTTTAGCTTACCAATGTGATAGTAGATCGCAAAACGCCCAATAAGAAGGAGATCTTGTATTGAACGTATTCCATCGGACAAGAAATTGTCGCCCAAAAGTTTCATTGCAGAGAGATAGTAGCCAAATGGATGATGCTTGAAGACTCCATTTCGATATGAAAGTACAGAACCAATGGCAAGAATCATGTAAGCTCGAAAAAAAGAACGAGGAGATTTTCCGTTCTCTGCTGACTGTATTTCCGGCGGTCTTGGTTGGGAAAAGACCTCCTGATAAACCTGCTCAATGTCGCTCCTCAAGATGAATGGATTCTGGATATGAGATCCACTCAAACTGACTTGTTTAGCGAATGAACCAATCGACTAGTGATGTTAATATAGCATTTTATTAGGGCAACTCACAACTTGTCAAAGATTCCTCTTGCTTCTTGGGCACTAGGAAATTGATTCGGCAGGACCCCTGCCTCCGCGGGCCCAGAGGCTTTCGACAAATTTTGTAGAAGACTTGGATCGTGCTCACGCCATCCCGAGTCTGTGAAAAGATGGCGCATGAAGCTCCATGAGAGATTTAAGTTAGAATGGCATATATGCGCAGATTTGAGGTGTAAAGCTCCATACCTAATGCCACCTCCATGGGCAAGTTGTCTTGAGTGATGATCTGACTGAGTTGGAGTGAACTCGGCTGTGGGGGAAATTGATTGGCCATTCATAATTTCTCCATTTACCGTTTCTGCCAGCGAAGAATCGTTTTTGAGACCCTCATTTTCAGTGACTACTGCGTTCTCGAGCTGCTCAATCTCCAGCTCAAGACCGCCAATAAACCTGTTGAAGTTCAGCATCCAATAACCAATAAGAGGCGTAACTGTGTCATACTTTCTGTCTATAGGCTCATTGTCATCAACTGCAAGTGTGACGCATTCCTCGTTATGTTTCACGCAGAATGTACACCTCGGCCGAACATTATCGCACTGCAGACAATCAACTTTCATGGCCTTGAATATGGTCATATGTACACTGACCTTTGTTTTTCTAGCATAGCAGAATCGACAAGCAGGTAGTCGAGCAAGTTGATTCCCGCTACTATTGCTCGACGGAGGTGTCGGCTCCTCCGATAGTATGCCATCCGCCATGACGGGAGGAAAGAGGATTGACGGATGCTATGCAATGAAAAAGCCCCGAGAAAATATTCTTTTAGATCGTGCGCATTCTCGATATTCTCAAAATGAATTATTATGCGATCCTCCAGTCTGCTGTGGGAAATATGAGAGGAGGGAGAAGGACAATGGGTCTGGGTGTCTCCAGCATCAGCTGACCGCTCCGCACCCCACAATTGGGGGAGACCGTGGTAGCGTGTCTCGCCACGGCTAACCTAGTGCAATGTGTAATCATTCTCCGTGGGCTTACATTGGAATTTTAAATTATTTGACAAGAATTGTTTATTTTCTTTTCGTGCTGCCAAGTGAGAATTCATTGGCCTTCTACAGCGACATAATTACTACGCGAAAATTAGGCCATCTGGTAGTATTGATCGTGACAAGAGAAATAGTTGCCATGCCTCTTTTGTCCAATTAGTCTGATAGACCGTCTCATCATCAAAAGGTCTCGATTGACTATAGGAGCTATGCTGATACTTGGTTCCCATTTCATTCTCCATCACTCAGATCACATATCTGAAACCATGGAAAAGTGCTTTCTTTGAATCTTCATCTAATTGCGAGGTGAAATCCGGGT
Source organism: Tympanopsis confertula (assembly GCA_026745395.1). Lineage (NCBI taxonomy): Eukaryota > Fungi > Ascomycota > Sordariomycetes > Coronophorales > Scortechiniaceae > Tympanopsis > Tympanopsis confertula. The sequence continues at coordinate 3,399 of JAOYNU010035530.1, read as the reverse complement.
CATCAATATCTCCATTCGTGGCTAAATCTTCGAATCGCTTGTTTGCACGAGTGAGCAGGAAGCGAAGGCATAAAATGCAAGACATCCCCAAAGCTTCAAATGCCAACAAGCAGCCCCAGGATTCCCTGAAAAACGGCTCATACTTATCAAGCCAGAAATAATTGGCGAAGAGAGAAGCAATATTAGCACATGTGTTGGCAATTCCGATCGCCACCGCGCGCTTCACAGGCGGTTGAGTGAGAGTTGAAGATAACCATGCGTATGTTGTGGAGTAGACACCAAAAGTTCCACAAGTGACCAAAAATGTGAAGGCATAACGTGCCCACAGAACATTGGTCACGGCAATCATCAAAATTGTACCGATCATACCAACCGTCTGGCTTATTCCAGCAGATAGCGAACGCGCCTGTAGACGGTCTGCCCACCAGGCCCAGCCAATTGCCCAGAAAAAGGCTACGACATAAGGCGGGGATGTAAGAAGCAGAACGACCATGTTGTCAGTGAAGCCGAGCTGTTGAACGAGGGTTGGGAAGAAATGGGAGAAAGAGATGGAAGCCGTGACACATAGCTGCAAACAAGCGAATATCCATGTTCGGATGTCTTTTGCAGCCCATATTAAGCCTCGAGAGATTGGGACTTTCTCCTCATCAAGAACAGTCTCACTGCCGGCATCAGCAGCTAGACGGCCTTGAGCAACAATTTTCTCCTCCTCGATCAGCCATTTGGTTGTTCCTGGAAAGTCTGGAAGAACAAAGTAGGCGATGACTCCAAGTACTACTGTAGCAAGGCCTTCAATAATGAAAAGCCATCTCCATGCTTCTAATCCTGCAACGCCTCCCATTCCTGAAAGGATTCCCGCCGATATGAGACCAGCAAATGCATTGGCGAGAAGTATACCGCAAATTAGCAGGGCCATTCTAACACCAATCTCCTTCTTTGTATACCAGCAACTAAGAAAGTACACGACTGCAGGGAAGAAAGGTGCTTCGACAAACCCGAGGAACAGGCGGACGACCAATATACCCGCTGGGTTGTGGGTTGCGCCCGTGCATCCACTGACGATTGCCCATATAATCATAACTGTTGGCTTTTTGAGGAATTAGTTAGTCTGAAGCATCTCCATGAGGGTCGGGCTCGCGTACCAAGAAACGTGAAGGGCGCAGCTTTGTCATCAGAATAGTTGAGGGAATCTGCATGAGAATGTAACCAGCGGAGAAAATTGATATCGCTGTGTTGTATTCAGCACCTTTCAGGCCTGTATCTTCTTGCAGTCCATAGAGCCGAGCTTGTGTGATTGAATTGCGGTCCAGGTAGTTGAAGAGGTAAATCAAAACCACCATTGGGAGAACCCGAGTATCGATCTTTCTTCTCAGTGTTTTCTCGATCTCATTTCGATGCTCTTGGCTGTAAGAATAATATGTGCCCATGATTCCCGATCGATCTCCATTTCCGCCATTTTCGATCCAGGCGTCTTTATAGATGGCTTTCGTGTTACCATCATTGGAAGTCATTGCAGTCGTTCACGTAGATGATTTTATAACGATAGACAATAGAGAGCAACTTCTGATAGAAAATTCAGTCTCTAGTCATGAAGTCTGACCAAAGAAATTTATCAGAGCTAGAGACAAGACGACCACAAGCCATGGTGATATACCCCATGGCCTTGCAGGTGTTACTCCACATCCCCATATTTTCTGGACTGACCATCTCCACCTTTTCGGAAAGTGACTGAAAATTGCTGGAGTGCATTGGGAGTCTGATTTTACGGATGAAAGTCCGCCGGGTCATGTGGACTTCTTGACCCATCGGGACTGGTCCGTCAGCCAAGCATCTCACAACGTTCAGAACAGTTCCGCATATCTAAACTGCATATAGATCTACCTCATCAGTATTGTTGGGATCGTGCTTAAAAACAAGGCCTATTATTTACGTACGACATTAGTGATATAGAAGTGTAACGATTTGGTTGGTAGTCAACATGTGTCAATTATTGAATATAGAAAACGGATTATCAACTAGCATTTTATGCCATTGCTCTTCTGTAATCCAGCTTTGGATCGCTGAGAGCTCTTCCAGAACATCCGCGCGCTTAACCCCGCCGAGTGAGCTTGAAGTTTTGTTAGAACTGTCCACATGGGGCCAGTCGCTACCCCAGAGAAGCGAAGATGGAGCAGAATCGGCAATTCTTTGAAGTATCGGTTTCATTTCGTCGATGTCTTCATATATCCGACGATAAAGGCTGGATATCTTAACTTTGACGCTATCAGCTCGAAGGAGGTTGATGAACTTGGAGAATTCGGCTGTCTCAAGGCTTGCGGGAGTTGCACCACCAATATGATCCGCGATAATTAAAACTTTGCTCACTTGGGGATCATGCACAATGATTTGTTCAAGGGATGCCCACACAGCAAGTGGGAACTGTGCTGATAACCCCCAGCCTAGCTTTTCGGCTGGATATGAGTGAGCAAAACGCCGGAACTGTTCTTTCACGCTGTTCAAATCTCTGGTGTTAGAGTCAAAAATCCCATGGATTCGTACATAGCGCACTCCTAGTTCATGTGCTTTATTGAAGTCCTCCTTAGTCATCTCACTCCAGTCCTCGTCCATGCATATGATGCCACGCGCTAAGATGTGAGGGAATTCCGTTCGGAGTCTCTTCAAGTGGGCCAGGACACCACTTCTCCCATCCTCAATGGAAGCTTGGACGATCACTATTCGCGTCGCTTCACATGCTTCTACTAAGTCCTCCAATGGTGCTGCTGCCGGAGTGTAAGCCCGAGATGATTTGAAAGGGAATCTGGCGGGATCAAAGCAGTGGATGTGAGTGTCCCATGCGTTGGCGGGAATTAAGATGCGGGTCATCTTTCTGGATGAAATTCGACGAATCCGAATAACAGGAATGACAAGTCCATTCTCTAAATGTGGGAGTTAAGAAGCGAGGTTTATAAAACGGTTCATTCCAAGTGTTGGCCAATCGGGAACACCAAGACAGCCCAGCGGCCCCATCGGAATAAGTCCGTCTTCTCCGCATGCTCGCATCTCCGGTCTCCGTCACTCACTCAATCGTCTAGATTTCCCTGCTGAGGAGCGTCAAACTCGTAATGGGGCGACAATATCATGCAACTAATGTTCAAGTGCCTCCACTGATACCCCGTCAGCGCGGCCAGGCATGCGAGAGGTGTTGGAAACGAAAGCAAAAGGTTCGTTGCGCCGGCAAGTCAGCTTTGCAGGATCTTGATGCGATTTCTGGACGCTTGAGTGAAACTTACTAACGTACTATAGTGTGACAAGCTTCTTCCAAACTGCTCATCTTGTTGTGAAGTTGGGGCACAATGCATTGCCCGGAAATTTTCCATCGAACCAATCACAAAAAGTGGAAGGAATCTGTCTCACGCCGCC